>ML664200.1:0-48529 GCA_007570785.1 Antilocapra americana | reverse complement strand
AGTGATCATCCTTATTAGTGCTTTGGTGAGCTCAAAATGAAACAAGCTCTGAAAAGTCATTTGAATAAAAATTATACAGAGGTAAGAGATTGTAAATATTCCTATATCATCATTGACATTATTATTAGCATTTTTATTTGTGATAATTGTGTGGTCCAACATGACATTTTAATATCATGGGAGCAAATCTTTCCTATCTGATAGGAATTCAGTATCTGGGGTTTACAAGTAGATCCATAGCAACGGATGACTTGTTTGCATCCCTCTGTGTTTTGATACGTCTGGGATTCTCCAAGACCTTATCACAGCTTTTCACACACCCAGTTAATAGGCAGTCATTTGTTTTGTCATATTTGCTGCACTTCCAGGGTGAACAAAATCAAAGGGAACATTGGCTAAAGCCTAATGTATGCAGCCAGCATATGGAACTTTACTTCTGTTGTCCACAACAAATGGCTTTTTCCCCAACAACAGCACAATCTGTGGGCATCTCAAGATTTTACCAAAAATTTCATTTTCAGAAAGTCTCTGCAGTTCATCCCCAAAGTTCAGCTTGCAGCTCCAGGTATGGGCCTTAAGACAGATGGCCACGAAAATGGCAGGATGCCTGGTACTCAAATCCTCCATTGTTAAGTGGGATCACTTCATTGCCTGCTTCATCTTATCAGCTGGAGGTCACCATTCATGAATGACATTACATTTTGGTGCCCATTGCATTGATGCATTGGGAGTATAAACATAGTTGTTCGAAGACCATTTCTTCCATTTTATAAACTGGATATTGAAGGCAATGTCCCCTTTTTACTTCATTTTCCTACTCAAGACTCCCACACTGAGGTAATTTTTTTCTAATTTTGTGGTGGGAAAACATATTTGAAAATTTGGTGTGCTTATTTTAGTCGGTTACTACAGGGTAACTATTCTACTACATTTTTTATTGCTTTTTTATTTCTTGTTTTTAATTCACTTCTTTTGGATTGAGACAGAACTGACATATTCTGAATGTTTAATAAATGCACATTCATGTGACTCACATGACCTTTCTGAGGGAAAGAGACGTCACTTCAGTGCTGTGACTAAAAGCAAGAGCATTGTTTTCAGATGTGAGTAGCCATACAAAGTAGGAGCTAGTACTAATAGTTAGTTACAGAATCCAGGTTAGGCTACAGAAGCGTAAATATTCAGGATATAAAAACATGACTTCATGTTTCAAATATCACATAACGATCCAGTCTTCTTACTTTGATTAGCCTCTACTGGATCCCAAACTTTGCCACAGTAGCTAGTCATGTGACTTTCGGCAAGTAACTAAACTTCCTAAACTTCAGTTTCTTTATTTCTAAAATGGGAATGAAAGGCTTACTGGTGAGGAAAGTACAAGGCACTGAAACCACCTATCATGGTGTCTATGCTTCAGTAGATATTAACTAATATCAAACTTCTCTTTAATGGCATAGTTTGAGGCCATTTCATCAAAATCTTCCACCAAACGAAAGGTATGCTGTTTATAATCAATAGCCATTACACCAGGCTCAACAACCCAAGATGTTCAACTTCTGCAGCCATGGACCATAGAAGACAGGTCTCAATTAAGCCAGAGTCTGGAATGCTTTTCCCGTAGAATAGAAGCTGTTTGGTGATGAGACTTGTTCTGTGTCTTGTTCACCCTTCTGACTGCAGCTTCCAGCACAGAAACTGTCCTCAATAAATATTTTCTGTTAGAGAATGAAAGAGCAAAGGAGAATGCCCATCCATGAAGACACTTTCATGAACTTTGGAGCTGAAATGTCTCATTGAGTTCACAAACTGGCCCATTTCCAATTTCCCACAAGAGACAAGATAGTTTAAATTTCAGATAATCTCAGCCTCCCTCTAAGAAGCTAGAGTAATAAGAAGTGAGATTTATTAATGTTGTGCAATCATTTACTGTAAGTATTTTCTTCCACTGCTCTTAGGGATGAGATGAAAATCAGTAATATTGGTTTTGCAGGAGATTCATGAGCACAGTATTTTATCTCAAAATATAGAGGAGACATAGTAAGAGAAGTGTTTCTCACTTAATAGACTGCCTACAAGAAAAGGAACTAGAAATGATAACTTACACCAATGTGATGATATAATATGCTATTTATGCTAGAATATAGAAAGATAAATGAAGCAATAAGGCAGACGTGGTCTTCAGAATACTATCTAGCCTGGGTCTATTTTGTGTGTGTTTTCTAGAACATCAATTTCAACCGTTAACAAGCGGGGACAAGAATAAACCATTTACAAAGTAGTTTAGTTTCCATATACAGTGACCAATAGCTGTAAAACCACTGTTTAGATGCAGAGACCTAGAATGTGGCTGTCAGATCAGGGAGACCCCAAGCTGTTTTTACAAATCATCTATCAGTTTTTTATGACTACAGTAAGAATATAAAAATGATACTTACCAGGAGGAGTTACTATGATGTTAGCTCCTTCTCTAAATATCTTCTTCCAGTTTGAGCTGTCACGATGGTAAAAGCTCCTACAATAATCCAGCCTTCTCTCTTTATAAAATGACTAAAAGTCAAAAAACTCTATACTGGCAGTTTGATCTTCTGAATTCTTCTGGAAGTCCTTGGATATAGGTTTCACAGCATCCAATGTTTTATAAGATTTCCTCAGATTTGTTGTTATTATTTAATTGCTAGGATGTGTCTGAGTCCTTTGCAACCCTTTTGGACTGTAACCCACCAGGGTCTTCTGTCCATGGGATTTCTCAGGCAAGAATACTGTAGTGGGTTGCCATTCCTTCTCCAAAGGAATCTTCCTAACTCAGGGATCCACTGGGGATGCCATTTTCCTCAGGTAAATGGACCCAAATATCTCCTTTCCAAGGCATAGTAATCACTGAAAACGTTGATGAAAGATGAAAAGTATAAAAACAGCAAAGTACACAACACTGACCCCAATTGGTTAACCACCTGGTTTTCTAAATTTCCAGGAACGTAGTCAAAGAATCAAGACTTTTTTTTTTTATTTCCAGGTGTTCAGTTCTGTTGAAATGCTCAGAGTTGGCATCAGTTGAAAGGCTGTTCTCTTTTCACAAATATAAGGGCTGTTTAGCGATTTGGGAATGTATTGCTAAAAGGAGGAAAACCTTCAGTAACTGAAAATGCAAATACCCTATCAGCCATCGTACGTGTACTTGAGAAATGTGAACAAAGCTCTCCATTCAATGGGCAGCATAATTCTTTACCAAGGTTAAGGGAAATGAGAAAATAAATCCTATGATGACTTATTTAATATTATTTTTCCTAGAATAAAGGAAAAAATTTGCAGAATTCTCTCTTCTCTGAAATAATACTTTCTTTAAACTAAAACTTGAAAACAATATCCCTTTCTCTGATAGTCAAAAGAAGTCTCTTCGTGGCTATTCTGTAATTTCAAGCCACTCGTCTTGGGGCTGGGGAAAAGAAATTACCAGAAGCAGCTGAGTACTCTTCTGAGCACAGATGAGCCGCCCATCTGCCAGGACCCCATGTTTACTTCAGATGCACTTGTTCATGATCTAAGTCCCTTGGGCATCGGTTCTTCTGCCCTGAGCATGAAAGTAAGAGGAGGTCATGTTGGGCAACTCTCCATTCACAGGAGCTCAGATCACAGTCCCAACACAATGGGAGGGGATGAGAGATTCAGATGCCAATTATATTTAGATAGAGTGTTTTTTTTTTTTAATTGAGACTTCATGGGACTTTCCTGGCAGTACAGTGGTTATAACTCTGCACTTTTACTGCTTTTACTAGACTAAATCTCTGGTAGGGGAAATAAGATCTCATGATCCACAGAATGTCCACACTAAACAATTGAGACTTCTAAGTTGTTAGTACTTGGGGGTGTCATATACCCTTTTCACCTATTGTAGTCATGAATGATGTCCCCTCAGTCCCTTTCTGAAAACATGTCCTCTGATTTTCCTTATTCCAAGACCATGAGCACAATTACCGGGAGCTTTAGGAATTGTCTATTTTTCAAAATGCATGAAAGATTAAAGCAATGAAATGCAAATGAGAAACTAAAGAGTTATGCAGTTATTAAGCTTTATTAAATATAAGATCAGTAAGAAGAAAGAGCATAAGGTTTTACTAAAGGGCATAAAATTAAACCTACATAGATGGAGAGACATACCATATTCATGAAAGAAAAGCTCAACGTCATAAACATGCAAAGTCTTCTTAAAATCATGTGTATAAATAGACTAATTCCAATGAGACTTAAGGTAAGATTTTTTTTTTGTTCCACATTGATTGGGAGTGACCTAGTTATATTTATTTTAAATTGATATAAAATGTAAATATGGAATTATTTTTTAAATTTTATTGAAAATAATGATTTTTAATAACTAATTTGTCATAGCAGCTCTTAACCCTATGGCAAAGTTACTGCCATAACATGATAATGGAGTAGGAACACAGAGACATGAATAAAACACAAATCCTTCAAGCATATGCTAATATATAAATATAATTAAGGCATTTTTAATTGTAGGGAAATGATAGCTTGTCTTATATTGGTTATGAGCTATTAATTATATGTTGGAAGAAAAAATAGCTCTCTGTCAGATACCATAAAGGTTAGGTTTGTATTAAAAGGCATCTAAAAGTGTGAGTTATAAAGAACAATGAATGAAAGTCACTCAGTCGGGTCCGACGCTTGTGACCCTATGGACTGTAGCACACAAGGTTCCTCTGCCCATGGAATTCTCCAGCCATGAATACTGGAGTGGGTTGCCATTTCCTTCTCTAGGGGATCTTCCCAACCCAGGAATCAAACCTGAGTCTCCTGCACTGCAGGCAGATTTTTTTACTGGCTGAGCTATGAGTACGAGACTAACAGAGTCCTTGGGCAGAAAATCTTGTATGTGAATAGGACAGGAGACACCTTTACTTAATGTTTAATTTTGAAGAAGGAGAAATTTAGAGAATTTTTTCTCTTTTTTTTAAGTTGAAGTGTAGCTGATTTACAATTTGTGCCAATCTCTGCTCTATAGCAAAGTGACTCAGTTTTACACATATATGCGTTCTTGTTTTTTCAACTTTGTTTTCCATTATGATTCATCCCAGGATATTAGCTGTAGTTCCTTGTGTAATGCAGTAGGATTTTGTTGTTTGTCCATCCTAAATGTAATAGTTTACATCTGCCAACTCCAAATCCCTAGTCCATCCCTCTTCTGCTCTTCCTCCCTGTTGGCAACCACAAGTCTGATCTCTATGTCTATGAGTCTGTTTCTGTTTCATAGATATATTTACTTGTGTCATATTTTAGATTCCACATATAAGTAATATAACATGGTGTTTGTCTTTCTTTTTCTGACTCACTTTACTCGATATGATAATATCCAGTTGTATCCATGTTTCTGCAAGTAGCACTGTTTTGTTCTTTTTATGGCTAAGTAGTATTCCGTTGTAGATATGTACCACATCTTCCTTATCCATTCATCTGTCAATGGATATTTAGGCTGTTTCCGTGTTCTGGTTGTTGTGAATAGTGCTGCTGTGAACATAGGGGTGAATGTACCTATTCGAATGACTGTTTTGTCCTGGTGTATGCTCTAGACTGGGGTTGCTATGTCATAGGTAATTCTATTTTTAATTTTCTGGAAAACATCCATACTGTTTTCCATAATGGCGACACCAATTTACATTCCCACTGACAGTGTATTAAGATTCCCTTTGCTTCACACCCTTTCTAGCATTTGTTATTGTAGACATTTTAATAATATTCATTCTGACTGGTATGAAGTTGCACCTTGTTGTAGATTTGATTTGCATTTCTCTAATAATTAGTGATGTTGGGCATCTTTTCATGTGCCTACTGGTCGTCTGTATGTCTTCTTTGGGGAATTGTCTATTAAGATGTTCGGCTCACTTTGCCTCTGGGTTGCTTTTGTTATTGTTGTATGATATGTTCGCATGTTTTGGAAATTAAACCTTTGTCGGTCACATCATTTGTAAATAGTTTCTCCAATTCTACTGGTTGTCTTTTTTTTATTTTTTTATTTTGATGTGAAAAAGCTTGTAAGTTTGACTAGGTCCCATTTGTTTATTTTTGTTTTTATTTCTATTGCCTTCGGAGACTGACCTAAGAACACATTGGTGTGAGTTATGTCAGAGAATGTTTTGCCTATGCTCTCTTCTAGGAGAGTTATGGTGTCATGCTTTATGTTTAAATCTTTAAGCCATTATGAGTTTATTTTTGTATATTGTGTGAGAGTGTGTTCTAACTTTATTGATTTATGTGCAGCTGTCTAACTTTCCCAGCACCATTTGCTGAAGAGATTTTTTTCCCCCTGTATTTATATTCTTGCTGGAGAACTTGTACTTTTACAACATTTCTAGGAATGTATCCATTTCTTCTAGGCAGTCTATTATCTTTCCATGTATCGAGTAATAATTTTTAATAATGAGTTATTGCCAGTTGTATTTTGGTGGTATCAACTGTTAATTTCCTTTAATTTCATTTCTAATTTTGTATTGTTGAGTTCTCTCTCTCCTTTTTTTTTTGCTGATGAGTTTGGCTAAAGGTTTACCAATTTGTTTGTCTTTTCAAATAACCAGCTCTTAGTGTGTTGATCTTTTCTATGATGTTTTTAGTCTCTATTTTACTTTGCTCTGATTTTTATTCTCTTTCATTTACCTTTTTTCTATTTGTTCTTTTTTCTAGTTCTTTTAGGTTTAAGATTAGGCTGTTTGAGGTGTTTCTTGTCTCTTGAGGTAGGCTTCTATCACTATAAGCTTCTCTCTTAGAACAGCTTTTGCTGTATACCACAGATTTTTTAATGGTGTTTTCCTGTTTTCATTGTCTTCAAGTATTTTTGATTTCCTCTGATTTCTTCAATCACACATGGGTTGGGTATGCATACTGCTTATCCTACATGGGTTTTTGTTTCTTGTACATACACAGTGTCTCTACCTCTAGCTGTATCCTTAGAGAAATTGACCTGTATAAGCAGAGACAGACAATGAAAACCGAGGGAGAAATAATAAGGGTTCTGTGAATACATGGAAAAGTACTTATCACAAAGTGCAAAGCAAAACAGTGATATAATGATGCATTAGTCAGTAATTGGGGAGAAATTGGATCTCCACATTAAGATTGCTACCTTACACCCATACACAAAAATTAAAATTAAAGTGGATCAAGGAATCAAATGTGCAGAACAAAGTCTTAACACCATTGGAAAAGTATAAATGAAAATGGATTTATGCTTCAGGCTTTCCTAAAGCTGCAAATAGTTACAGGATGTGGTTGCTGATACAGGAGAGCAAGCTAAAGGTAGTGCATTTACTATCCCATTCTTTGCTGTCTGCAGTCACAGAACTAAGAGAGTCTGAAGCTTTGTCTTGTGGTGTGAGATATTTTCTTTTTTTCGATTGTGAGAATGTGATGGAGAAATGTGATGACCTGGAGAGCAGCAGCACCCAGAATGCAGCAAGACAGATGGGGCTTCGGGGTTGGGGGGAAAAGACCATGAGACTGTTCTCGTAGGCATTCCTGTGCTAGTGCAGCAGGGCTTACAAATCCATTTGAAGAAGGATCAGTAGGAGCTTATTAAAAACTGCATTTTCAGCCTTCATTCCATGATTCTGATTCACTGTGTTGAGTGCTACCCAGAACATGCAGTTTTATGCCAAGTCAGGTGCTTCTGATGCAGGTGGTGCATGCATCACAGTTTGAGAGACGCTGTTCTACAAGCTCAGACACTGGTACAAATTGGGAGGAACCAATACACGAGAGACTGTAGACACATGAGCTGGCATTTCTGTATTTCAGTGTTAATTTTGCTTACTTAAACCTAGCCCAATAAGGCAGCCACAGTCCTTGGCTATATGACTTTTCAATTGAAATACATACCATGCATTGACTGTTCACCTAAAGTGTTCTTTAATTTTACTTATTGAGAAAATTATGATCTGATAAGTCTCATTCTAGTTTGGCACTTGGCCTTGTTAATGGTAGGGAGTGAGAGTAGAAAGCAGCTTTGGCGTTACTTGTTTAAGACAGTTCTGGCTGTGGGCTGGACTTCAACAGAGGGTGTAAGTAGAATACAACGATGGGGCTTCCCTCGTAGCTCCGTCGGTAAAGAATCTACCTGCGATGATGCAGGAGACCTGGGTTCAATTCCTGGGTCTAGAAGATCCCCTGGAGAAGGAAATGGCAACTCACTTCAGGATTCTTGCTTGGAGAATTTTTGCCATGGACAGAGGAGCCTGGCAAGCTCCAGTCCAAGGGGTCTCAAGAGTCGGACATGACTTAGCGACTAAACCACCAACCACCACCACCTAAAACAATCACTTGTCCCCCTACCATTTCACTAGGTCAACCACGCCCTAGTTGATTATGTAAGAGAAATATCAGTTTGTTCAAAAGATAAATTGGATACCAGCTTGATGTTCAAGAAGTCCGAGTTTTCATTCCATCCTTTCTCATTCTTCATACGATTGGATAATAAAGATGCTCCATTCCCAGCCATTTTCTCTGGTTAATCATCAGGTGAATGGTTCAGTATTATCTAGCCTTTCCATTTTGCTCTCCTAAATAGCTCTCCTAACAGATAATCCTAGGTGCTCTGTCTGTCCTAAAGAGAAAGTAATATAAACTCTACCGGCTTCGGGGAGAGCTGAGAATATGCTGCCTGCCAGATTGCTTGCCTACAGACTGGAGATGTGGAGATGGAGGCCTGTTTTTAGGGAAAACTATGGCTGTTGTGGGGAGGGAGAAGGTGGCCATGGAATTTAAAGTTTGGTTCATGGGCATTGAGTGCAGGGTTGTTTTTCTTTGTTCAGAGTAAAAAGAATTAGGGGGAGGAGCTGAAGCAGCTGCTGATTTCAGGGCTGGGATTTGCAGCCATGAGCAAAATTTCCGTGCAGTGTACAGGAAGTCTGAACCAACGTGCTTATCCCAGATAGCATAGTAGTATATGCCAGAATCACTTTCTTGCAGATTTAGGATGGTAAAAGTATATCTCCTCCCTGTGCCCGTATAGACATGGTATTTTGCTCCATTGATTCCTGATTCAAGCACAGTCTTTGATTTGGAGCTGTCATAGTAGAAAAGGCGTCGGGGGGCCATCCCCTCCTCGTACTTGTACAAGTGTATATAGGTGGCCCCTTGTGTAAGATCACAAGAGAACGAAGCAGTCTCCCCAATCTTACTAGTGATTAACATCAAGCTGGAAGATAGCTGCATGACTGCAATGGGAAAAGCAACAAAAAATAATGAGGAAGAGGAAGCACTAATTTCTTAATACAACCTTCTCCCCACCATCCCCCACCCCTTGCCACAAAGTACAGAAAAATTCCAGGAGCAGCCAGGCAACACACTTACCAGGAGCCAGGACAACCAGAAGCAGCGCTGAGGCACGCATCCTGCCTGGGCAGTGAGCTAGACTGGGATTCCCAGCAGATGTGACAGGCAGAGAAGTCAGGGAGGATCTCTTCAAGACCAGCAGGCTGATCCCAGGGAGGGGGGGAGCCCCTCCTCCTGGGGAGGAGCCCCGCCTCTCTGCCCCAGCCCCTTTCTTGAGGGCCCCCCGTGGCAGCTGGGAGCTGCCATCTCCCCCACAGGAGAGGAGAGGCCTGAGCACTGAGACTCAGAACTGCAAGCAGATGGATCAAATGCGAGCTGAGGGGAAGAAAGCCATGCCTGTTGCCTAGTGGAGTGAGCAGTCCTGAATGAGGCTAAGATCTGGGCAGTTCAGCATTTCAGAGTTTATGCTGTGGCCACGGTCTTGTCCGGTGACACCTTTATGTTCCTTCCCTGATTGACCTTTCCTTTTACGCCTGTAAGCAAACTCTGAGGCAACAACCAGAGAATCCAATAAGAACTGAACCTGCTTTATTATATGAAACTAAGATCGATTATGTTGGTCTACATTTCACTGTCCTTAAAATTAAGCAGATGTGTATTCGTGTGTACACATGTGTTATAAATCAATTGGAGAGAGGCTTCACGTTCATCCTCAAGTAAAAGGCTGCCTCATATAGAGCGTCCAGATTTCATGAAAAAATAAGGAGCTTCACAATAGTTGGAACAGACAAACTAAAAACATATTTTATGTTTTCTGAAATTCAGGGAAACACAAATCAAAACTACAACGAGATATCACCTCACCCGTGTCAGAGTGCCTATCACTGACAAGGCTAGAAATAACATGTTGAAGATGTGCAGAAAATAGAACCCTGTGCACTGTTGGTGGGGATGTAAATTGGTGTAGTCGCTATGAAAAATGGTATGGAAGTTTCCTCTAAAAGTTAAAAATGAAACTACCACATGATCCAGCAACTCCACTTCTGAGTGTTTATCCACAGAAAACAAAAACACTAAGAGATACCTGCACCCCTGTGTTCACTGTTTTATAACAGCCAAGGCACGGAAACAACCTAAGTGCCCATCAACAGAAGAATAAAGTACCTGTGGTATATATATATTTATACACACACACACATATATGCATATAATATGATTATGTGACCCCTAGTTATGTCATGGGTTTAGACAGCTCTCCCAACTGCTTTACAGCTCTGCCTCTTGACCGGTTCTTTCCCTATCTCCCTCTGTTTGTCCATCTCTGTGCACAGATCTTCTCTATTTCCAATTGCTACCCCACCGTTGTATACTCTCTTTCTTTCCAGCTCTGACTTTCTTCCCTTTCTCTCTTTCTCTTTATTTCTCCTCTGTTTATTTATAATTTCCTTTCTCCTCCTTATTTCTATCACTTTTTGTCTCTCTTCTTGCCTATCTCTATCACCTGTCTTTCCTTTTCTAGTTCTCTATTTATATTTCTTATTGATTTGACTTCTCTCTCTCCCTCTCTTTTCATTTTCTCTCATGATCATCCTAACTACTTTAAATTTTCTGTTATTCCAACATCTGCGATATCTCAGAATTGGCATCTGGTAACTGACTCTTCCGGAGAAGGCAATGGCAACAAAGAGTCAGACACGACTGAATGACTTCCCTTTCACTTTTCACTTTCATGCATTGGAGAAGGAAATGGCAACCCACTCTGGTGCTCCTGCCTGGAGAATCCCAGGGACAGGGGAGCCTGGTGGGCTGCCGTCTATGGGGTCGCACAGAGTCGGACACGACCGATGCGACTTAGCAGCCGCAGCAGCAGCAAGTGACTCTTCTGCATTACCATGCTGTGATGGTCCTGGTTCTATAAGTTAAGGAATCTGGGGTTACACCCTGCACATTTGGAATATCACATTCCGGACTTTAGGCAGTGTTTAATACTATGGAGTGTGCTGAGTTTTTCGTTATCTGGGAATTGACCCAGTTGTATTTTCAAAGACTTTGCAGTGCTATTCACACTACATTGTGTGTGCCACCCTGAGTAGTTTCAAATCAAAATGTAAAGAATATGGTTGTGATTATATAGCCACATTTTTATAATGTGGATTTTAAAAACATTTTCCTTATAGGTGTACATTGGTGGAGGATGAAAACTACCTCAGAGACCCATGTTTCTGAATAAGGATGACTTAGTTTGTTTTGTTTATTGTAGCCAGAATGTCTCCATGTCAGGCATGATTTAATTACAACCCCCAGCTTCCGAGGCGGCAGGGACAGCCGTCCCGGGAGGGGGTCCTGTTCTTGTCTCCACTTGCAAGGAGGCAGAGAGACTGAGGGTGAGCGACTGGGCCAGGGTCCCACAGCTGGCAGGGGCACAGCCGGCACGCAGGCGCCCCGTCTGTACCGGCGCCCACTCTGGTCCGCACCGGATGGTCGTCTCTGGGGTGTGTTGGAGCTTCTGGGAAGACAGGCGTGGTCCGGTCACGGAGTCGGTCTCCGCGTGCCTCCAGCTCAGGGCTCGCTGCTCAGTCCCTTCACATCATCAGAGGAAACATTTCAGCCTCACAAATAGGAGCAAATAAACAGTCAACTGTAAAAGCTGTAACTCTGCTTAATTTAACCACAGGAGGGAAAGAGTAGATCCTAACCTTCATCTTGTAAGAAAAAAAGATTCTGTAACTACATTCAGTGAGGGATGTTGACTTAGTGTGGTACCATTTCAAAATGTGTACAAATATTCAATTGTTGTGTGGTGTAACTGAGCCTAATGTAACATTTTATGCCAATTTTATTTTTAAAAATACATTTTTTTTAAAAAAAGAAAGGAAAAGTAGTGGACTGAATGGAGTAGTTGGGGCAGTGTTAGAGGGACAGACAGGATGGCTGAGGCAGGCACAGTCATGGCAAACAGAGGCCCTGCCTGTATCAGTGGCATCCCACTCGCTTCGTCCTCTCCTTTCCGCAGCAGTGTTCAGACATAAAGCAAAAATGTAGCTGTGTGAATAGTAGATCCTTTTCTAAAATACTTTACAATAAATTCTTGAGTGACCTCAACCATGGTCTCTTCAGTGTCACAGCTCATGTTTGTCACATAAGCTCATGTTTGGTACATAAGCTCTGTTAGAAAAACACAGAGTAAATTGTAGACTTTTCTTTTTTCATTTTACACCTCAAATATGTGATGTGTTCTGTCTTTTTCTACATGAAAAAACCCTTCATTGAAAGTTATCAGATTGGGTCTCCTTTTTTGAAAATTGAAATGAAGATACCCACCATTGATGTTATTGAATGGCTAATAAAGAATTTATTTGTTGTATTACCTCAGAGACATGGTACCATATTGACATATATTAAAGTCTTGCCTGCCCGTGGCTCAGACGATAGTGTCATGAAGTGAAGTGAAAGTCATTCGGTCATGTTCAACTCTTTGCCGTCCCATGGACTGTAGTTTGACAGGCTCCTCTGTCCATGGAATTTTCCAGGCAAGAATATTGGAGTGGATAGCCACTCCCTTCTCCAGGGAATCTGTCCAACCCAGGGAGAGAACCCAGGTCTCCTTCACTGCAGGTGGATTCTTCCATTTGAGCCACCAGGGAGACCCTGGACCCCCTATATTCAGTGAAACAGAGTCTGATCTCTTAACGAAAAGTTACAGAAAAGTCTTGTGCTGTCTTTGTAATCAAAAGACCTCTTAATATATTGGAATGGCAGTACACTGTAAGCAAAATTTCTATTTTGATTTGCAGAATGGATGTTTTGTTTCATGTCTCAGAATTCTTTAGTATTTTTACAACTTCCTACATTCCTCTTTTTTTTTTAGCTCATGAACATGCGATATACGTATGAGTGTAAAAAGTAATAAAACTGAACTTATCAAAATTGTTAGTTTTATTTTTCTTGTTTTGCATTACGTATTTGGCCTAAAGTGTTAGAATTACAACGGGAAGACAAGATGGATTGTGAATACATATGAAAAATATCATTTTGTATTATGTATCATGAAATAATCACTTTCTCTTGACATATCACCTAAAATAGTCTGAGTTATCTTATTTGGAACCAACTCTATGAAATCATTCTCCCTTGTGTCTAGCTAGTTTGAATTAAAAAGAACTCAATTATATTATGAGTGGTTTTGTTAAACAGGAACATTCAACTCAATGCTTCATGGGAAGACAGGGTTATCTGTCAGTTTCCTTTCATTATCCCTTGTCATTCAAGAAAAATCCAACTGTGTGTAATGGAAATGGTGCTGGTTTGGGTGGAAGCTGGCCATTTGTGCAAATCTAATTGGCTCTATCTGTGCTTGGCTTAAGAATAGGCTACCAAATAGAAGTACAGCTGGAGGCTCCCTGGGAGCCTGGGGCCTCACCAAAGGGAGCTTTTTATATGGAAAGAGGGGGAGAGGGAGCTCCAGAGTCTGGCCATGGACTAAAACCTCAAGACTTCAGTGGTGTCACCACAAGGAGAATATCCTGTGTCAGGACTGGACCTGCGTCTACAGGACAGCCATCGCTAGGGCCTGAGCTGGACATCAGTGTGTGACTGTAGTCTGAGAAGAAGCTCTCCCCGATGCTCCGGCAGGACGAGAAGGATGCAGCCAGTCCTCCCAGGAGGGCAAAGACCCCAGACGTTGGCTCTCAGATTTTCCTTTGAAAGGATCCATTAGAGAAAATAGAAAAAATATACAATCATTTATTTTTATCTCTGGTACTATGAATTGTAGTCCCGGAGCTGATGATGGACAGGGAGGCCAGGTGTGCTGTGATTTATGGGGTTGCAGAGTCAGACACAACGAGTGACTGAACTGAACTGAACTGAGCTATGAATTGAACATTATTTTATGCCTATGTCTTTGATAGAAATACACAGACACACATACAAATGAGGGCCATACTTGTTAATATATTTACCTAATAGAAAATAGGGTTAGACAAGAGACAAGAGGAATGAGGATGTGACTTGAATGTGCAGTGAGGTCAGACTGTGCAAGCTGAAGCCTTGACCTTAGCCATGGAGCCCTGCTTCCCTCTGGGGCTGGATGGATGCCGTGCAGGGCATGGACTCCTACTCTGGACATGCTGGGTTGAGGGGGGAGGGGACATCTCTTCTTCACGCTCCCGTTGCTGAGAAACTCTCTGCTATTCACTCATCACACTTTCATCTGATGTTAGTGCCCCTGGTAAGCCTTGCTTGGGTTGACTCTGAAGTCATTTTGTCCTTTTGGGGGGACTTAGATGTCTCAGTATATGAGTTTCCATTGCACAGATGAGGTTTGGGCCTCCATATCCCTGTTCTTATGAGGAAGAAAGCATCTCACATCTGTCCACACAGCTTGGTTCAGGGATCCTGTCTTGTGTCACTCCATCTGCACTGAGAAAATGAATCAAGATGTACCAGCCTCAGTAAGTCACAGATCATGGAAGACCACGGGTGACTGGTAGAACATCAGGGATGACCTTAGTGTTGCAAGGAGTCTTGTCTGCTCTTTCCTTCAGGGTCGTGAGCGTGGTTGAAAGTGCAGCATCTGAACATCCTGGGTGTAAGTTTCCCAGCTCACCTGGGAGCTCATTGGAGAAACTGTACATGGAAACAATGGGGGGTTGGGATCACAAAGCCTCAAGTATGTGTGATAACAATTGTGCGCCTGTGCAGAAGGACCTTTTCATCCGTTAGCTGCGACCCTTTGAAAGTGAACAAAGTAAGCTGTGGTTTAATTGTGCTTATTTTCTTGTGACATCCCAGCTACCCCTTGCAAAAACCCAAACAGTAGGGGCGAGTTTGACTTTGAGCATTTTCCATGAATCAACCACATTTGACAGAGCAGGTGAACAAAGAAGCCTAAAAGAGTGAAACCCACCAGCCACACCAGCGCCCTCCTGCTGTCTCCCCACCGCCACTGCCCTCCCCTCTCTGCACCTAGCAGGCCAGGGCAGCCCAGGGCAAGAGGGGCAGGAAGTTACTGAGAAGCTGGAAACCACAGGAGACACTGCCTTTGGGGCCCTGGTGGGGAAATCAGCTGCACTAAACTTTCAGCAATTTGCAAGTTTACCCTCTTGCCTTTTATGCTTAATACACTGTTCCTTCCCAAGGAAGAAATAGTTCCCAATGTCTAAGACAAGGGCAGTGTATTTTGTCTAGAGAAGTCTGATCAAATTCATGAGAACCAAGGAGCCGACCTAGATTAGATTTTATCTATCTTGTGGCTGGTTGTTTATTTTTTTATTTTCAAATGGAGACCTCATTTTGGTTTCACGTGAATTTGTTTCACACGCACTGAAGCTGACTGTAAACAGACAAGCAAAAAGCCTTCCCAGTTGTAAATGAGACATTGTTGTAATTCTAGTACATAAAAGATTTTCCTTTGAAAGGATCTGTTATAGAACATTGGAAAAATGTACCATCACTTATTTTTTTCTCCCTTGTCCTGTAAATCGAACATTCTTTTTTACATCTTTGCCTTTTTTAGAAATACACAGACACACCTAGAAATGTTGTACACATTGACACACATAGTGTTGTATTTGTTAGTATCGTTACCTAGGGAAAAATACGGCTAAAGGACATGAACATTATTTCATAGAAAAGGAAATTTAATAGACTTAAATATGTGAAAAATCCTTATGCTCACTCGTAATAGAAGAAAAGCAAATTAAAATAGCAAACATATACCACTGTTTACTTATCCAATTAGCAAAATCCTGACATTTCACAGCACTCTCCTGGCATTCACACACCTCTGGTACAAATGCAAAATGGCAGTATTTCCACTGGCTATGTGTATTAAAATGACCAATACACACAGTCTTAATGACATAAAATCCTATTGGAATTTCAGCATTTTAAATATGCAGCAAACTGTGTAAACAAAACAGTAGTGTATAATGAGGAAATGATTTTATAAATTATTGTACATTCACCAGCAAAATACGATCTAGCTGTCTAAGGATATCCCTACATTTACAGTAAAGGATCTCTAGATTGTGTCAGTGGAAAGAAGTACAAAACAATATATTCTGTATGCTACCTTTGAGCAGAAAGAGGGAAATTAGAATATATATACATACATATATTTATATGTACACTCATATTTACTATAAAGGATGCAGAGAAAACAAAATCATGACTTGAAAGAGGAGAGGTAGAGACTAATGCATTTTTTAGAGGGTTTTGATAGATTTTCAATCCATGCAAAGATATTATCTGACAATTTTAGAAGGCCCCTGAAATGCAGATAATTTTTTCAATGACACTTCCTGATTAATGTTCCATTTCTTTTTATTTATTTATTTTTCTTTACATTATCGTGTTGGTTTTGCCATACATTGACATGAGTCCACCATAGGTATACATGTGTTCCCCTTCCAGAACACCCCTCCCACCTCCCTCCCGATTCCATCCCTCTGGGTCATCCTGGTTCATCAGCTCTGAGTACCCTGAATCATGCATCAAACCTGGGCTGGCGATTCATTTCACATATGATAATTTACATGTTTCAATGCCGTTCTCCATTTCTTTAAATAACTATATTTTTTGAAGATGCATAGTAGTCTGTCATAGGACATTGTTTACTTTTTAGTTTCTTATGGTGACTATGGTTTATTGGGGGCTTCAGTAAATGGTACTACAATGAATGAACATCTGGGCACATAAATCTTAGTACATACATTTTGTTTCCTTAGGAAACTGATGAGTGAATGGTAAGATAACTTTCCATGTAAAGCATGTGGTGGCTTGTGTAATGAACTCTGTGATGGTTCCTTGATGCCTGAGATCTGAGCTGGCAGAGCTCAAACTGTTTCAGTCACTTGATGCCTCAACCCCTGGCTGCACATTAGAATTACTGAAGGGGCATTTTTAAAGTCTAATACCTGGGCTGTGATGGAGGCTGGAACTCGATAACTTTTTTCTTATACGGTTATGTATTTGTCTTTTATTATTTCTATGTATTATTTATTTATTTATCACTGTAATTATTTATCTACAGCTATAATAAGAGAGCCACTAGTAGTAATGAAAAAACAGCAGGATTTAAGTCAGGTGGACTTGGCCCATGAAGACTCTGGCACTGCTTTCTGTTTAACTTTGGGCATATTTCATAGGTTCTCTGGGATCTCCTCTTCTTATCAGTGAACTGGAGATACAAGGTGACAAAAACATAGGCTTGGAGATCAGACAGACCCAGCTCTAAAATGGTTGTGACGAGCACATACCTCCACATCTTCAAGTGTAAACTGAACTATAACTGTACCTTCCTCCAAAGGGCTCTTAGAAGATTAAAAAGCTACCTGGTGAACGGTCGAAACTGAGCTCCTGCTCCATCCATATCTAGCCTGTCTGCAGGGGAAATGAGATTGGAGATGGTTTTCAGGGCTTTTGGGTATGTGTGGAATCTACTGTTTCTATAGCAGAGGTATCAACGGTAGAAGCTCTAACGTTGTGGAGGACTGGCATGGACCGAGCATTGTTAACTCATCAGTTCCACATGCTCTAGGAGATAGGGCGCTGGCTGCAACTTTCTTACACAGATGAGGAAATGATAGCACAGAGAGTTCCAATAGCTGCTTGAGGTCACACAGATACTAATATAGACCCAGGGTTTAAATCCAAGCCCACTTGAGTCAGAGTCTGCATGCTTTACCCTTCACTCCATGCCCCTCTGGTGTTGGTGCAGTTCTCATGAGATTGATGTGAGGAGCAGGAGGCAGTGCCTCTGAGACACTAGAACAGATCCGAGCACACCCAGTGTAAGTCATGCTGGGTGTCACGCTGTCACCCTAGGAACACCCCAAACCAATGGGTCTGAATCTGGTGACTCTGAAAGAAAAGGAACCTGGGCACCTTTGTTGGGCAGTAGTTTCACTTGGAGCCAGTGCGCCACAGAAAGCACTGTAACTACCATCTCAGGGAAGGACTTAAAAATGTGGTGTTGACTATTGTTACAGTCAGTGCTGAATTTGACAGCTCGGTTGCCATGCTGCTTCTTACCTCAGTTAGATTTCATGAAATTAAAGTACAGAGACAAAGGGGACTTTGAATATTTTTAAATTTTTTGTGCCTATTATGAAAATCAATGATTTGAAAAACTGTTATGCAATAATGACATCATAGATAAACACACATATGAACTGAGACATCTTAAGCCCACCAAGAAAGTAGAGAATTTCTGGGACAATAGATGATGGAGAAAAGTTGACCTCTTTGTAGCACCCACCGTCACGAGATCTTCCCGTCACAGCAGACGCCTGTTCCCCTAAACAAACAGGAGGTGATGACAACAAAGTAGACTGTGCTCATAAGGAGGAGTATGAGGTAGGTGTAATAGGCAGAGGTGTTCATGAGTTACAGCTGCAGGGTACCTAAGTCATTTTGGTTAGTTTCAAGTGTTCTTTTGAGAGGATAGGACATATTAATGAAAGCAGTGATCACAATTATTTATTTCTGGTGACCTTCAATGAAAAGGTGCTTCTCATACCCCAAACCCCAAACAAAACATGGACAACCACCACGACCACCACCACCAGGAAAAATCAGAATCCAGCTGACAATTCAAGTCTATCAACAACCTCAGCTAATTTCACCAGAATCTTCCAAAATATTAAAAAGCAAGATTATGCTTTTAACGAAGGAGTCCAAAGTAAAAATATTTGTCATAAATAGCATTTTCAGTTCAGTTAAGTTCAGTGGCTCAATTGTGTCCGACACTTTGCGACCCCACGAACCACAGCACACAAGACCTCCCTGTCCATCACCAACTCCTGGAGTCCACCCAAACCCATGGCCATTGATTCAGTGATGCCATCCAACCATCTCATCCTCTGTCATCCCCTTCTCCTCTTGCCTTCAATCTTTCCCAGCATCAGGATCTTTTCAAATGAGTCAGCTCTTCGCATCAGGTGGCCAAAGTACTGGAGTTTCAGCTTCAGCATCAGTCCTTCCAATGAATATTCAGGACTGATTTCCTTTAGGATAGACTGATTGGATCTCCCTGCAGTCCAAGAGACTCTCAAGAGTCTTCTCCAATACCACAGTTCAAAAGCATCAATTCTTCTGTGCTCAGCTTTCTTTATAGTCCAACTCTCACATCCATACATGACCACTGGAAAAACCATAGCCTCGACTAGATGGACCTTTGTTGACAAAGTAATGTCTCTGCTTTTCAATATGTTGTCTAGGTTGGTCATAACTTTCCTTCCAAGGAGTAAGCATCTTTTGGTTTCATGGCTGCAATCACTATCTGCAGTGAGTTTGGAGCCCAGAAAAATAAAGTCTGACACTGTTTCCACTGTTTCCCCATCTATTTGCCATGAAGTGATGGGACCAGATGCTATGATCTTAGCATGATCTTCTCTTGTTTCACTTTCAACAAGAGGCTCTTCAGTTCTTCTTCATTTCTGCCATAAGGGTGGTGTCATCTGCATTTCTGAGGTTATTGATATTTCTCCTTGCAGTCTTGATTCCAGCTTATGCTTCCTCCAGTCCAGCGTTTCTCATGATGTACTCTGCATGTAAGTTAAATAACCACAGTGACAATATACAGCCTTAACACACTCCTTTTCCTATTTGGAACCAGTCTGTTGTTCCATGTCCAGTTCTAATTGCTGCTTCCTGACCTGCATACAGGTTTCTCAAGAGGCAGGTCAGGTGGTCTGGTATGCCCATCTCTTTCAGAATTTTCCACAGTTTATTGTAATCCACACAGTCAAAAGCTTTGGCATAGTCAATAAAGCAGAAATAGATGTTTTTCTGAAATTCTCTTGCTTTTTCAATGATCCAAGGGATCTTGGCAATTTGATCTCTGATTCCTCTGCCTTTTCTAAAACCAGCTTGAACATCTGGAAGTTCACGGTTCATGTATTGCTGAAGCGTGGCTTGGAGAATTTTGAGCATTACTTTACTAGCGTGTGAGATAAGTGCAATTGTGTGGTAGTTTGGGCATTCTTTGGCATTGCCTTTCTATGGGACTGGAATGAAAACTGACCTTTTCTAGTTCTGTGGCCACTGCTGAGTTTTCCAAATTTGCTGGCATATTGAGTGCAGCAGTTTCCCAGCCTCATCTTTCAGGATTTGAAATAGCTCAACTGGAATTCCATCACCTCCACTAGCTTTGTTCATAGTGATGCTTCCTAAGGCCCATTTGACTTCACATTCTAGAATGTCTGGCTCTAGGTGAGTGATCACACCATTGTGATTATCTGGTTCGTGAAGCATTTAAATAAATAAATAATAAATTTATTAAAATTTATTTAAATAAATAAATAGCATTTAGCATCCCCTAAAGGAAAAATATTTGTGATAAATAGCATTTAGTGTCTCCTTTATCTCTGAGTAACACAAACAGGCAATATTTTTTAAGAAAGTGAAAGTATTAGTCACTCAGTCATGTCCCACTCATTGTGTCCCTATAGACTATAGCCCACCAGGCTCCTCTGTCCATGGATTTCCCAGGCAAGAATACTGGAGTGGGTTGCCATTTCCTTCTCCAGGGGATCTTCCCAACCCAAGGATTGAACCTGGGTTGCCTGCATTGCAGGCAGATTCTTGACCATCTAAACCACCAGGGAAGCCCACTAACCCAATATCAAACACTTATTCTGAGAGCTCTGTATATGCAGAATTCTAATCTTATTTAAATTTTCAAATAATCTTTGAGATTATTATTTTCTACCTCTTTTACCAGTAAACTGAGGACAGTTGTCTGGTGTCACACATCTAGAAACTATCAGAAACTACATTTCAATCCCAGCAACTTGATTGTGAAGAACACATTCTTTGCTCTGTAGTCATGCATCTCATGTACAATAAATACCCAAACATCAAAATTAAACATAAACAGCAAGTTGAATTGCTGATATGGAAGTAGCTGAGCCATTACATGTTGTGCATCACTGAAATTCCTATGAAGGGTATAAACCAGGGAAACCTGGCTGTGACACATTGGGGTGGGCAAGTGGTTTTGGTAAAGAGGACATTTCACAAAATGGAGAAAGTCTTTAGTCTAAAACTCCTAAAACATCAGGAGTTCATGCCTCACTTATCTATCTTTCTTGGATGTCTAACATCATGACTGTGATGTCATAGGATAACTGCCCTTATGCTCCTTTGAAGTTTTGCAACAAATATATGATGTCAAAAAAAATATTAACAACTCTGATGATGAGCCTGACTTGGCTACTCAATGGACCACAAGTCTGACTTTCTTCCTGTATAAGTTTCGCTTTTCTATGTTTTATCTTTATGGAGTCAGAACTCCAGAATTACTAGCACTTGGTATGGAAAGGATCTCAGAAGATGACATGCTTGTAACTCACTGCCCAGGGTCAGGTCAGGTGGTACCTGAGTTCCAGGCCCTCTGACACTGGGAATGGAGGAGGGATCAGCAGGACCAGAGCCAGTGCTTCTAAATTCGCTGAGAACCTTCATATAGGGAGAAGGGGCCACCAACTGGTACTGATTCTGTGTCAGCTAAATGGATACCCTATGGAGACATTCCACATAGGCAATCTTTGCAGTAACAGAGTTGGGTGCAGTTGTTCCCAGTTGGCAGAAGAGGGCAGTATTGCTCAGAAATAGAAGTAATGTACAATTCTTGCAACTAGTAATGTACAATTCGTGCAACTAATAATAAAAGAACTGGGGTTGAAGTCCAGGCTGCGATAATTCAGAAGCCCATGTACTTACACCAATGCCCACGGATCCACCCTGTCCCAGGGCCTTAGCTTTGGGATTCTTGTTCTATCTCTATGTCTTATAGGAGGAATAGAGAGCTAAGTGTGTCAGCCGTTGATTCAGATGGCCTGGGTTGAATCCCCAGATCTGGCTACACGACATTGTATAAGGGACTGAGACAACTTGTATTGACCTATATACAAACTGGTTAAAAGTTCTGAGATATTGTTCCCCAAATAGCCATTTACACATTTAAAAAGTTGTCTGTAACGGTTTCCTGGCAATAATGAGCTTGCAGAGCCTGTTCAGGCCAATCACAGTTTGAGATAATAATATAACCACATCATTAGTCTAGAAAACAGTGCTCATCTTTCTCCTCTCTGTAGGACTGTATCCAACTCATCGGAACTGGTGTCTGATCATTAAGAATCAAGTTAGCAAGAATGGTAGGGGTGATTGCTTCACTTCACCCTTGTGGAAAATTTTAACTCTTCTATCAGAAGTCCACTTTTTATAAATTTAAGAATTGTTCTAGAGCAAAGACTGCCACGATGTCCCACCGGCTATCTGCTGCAACAGTGGAAGTGTCACTCCAGGACCTTGCTTCATACGTTAAAGCATCCCCATCCATTAAACCACTGCTGTCTCTTAAAAAAAAAAAAAAAAGAAAAAAAATTGTTCTATGCTGCTATTCTAATTAAGAATAGTTGTTATGTACTTTAAATATTAGTATGTTTACGACCCAGCTATCCCACTGCTGGGCATACATACCAAAGAAACCAGAATTGAAAGAGACATGTGTACCCCAATGCTCATCGCAGCAGTGTTTACAAGAGCTAGGACATGGAAGCAACCTAGATGTCCATTGGCAGATGAAGAGATAAGAAAGATGTGGTACACATACACAATGGAATATTCAGTTCAGTTCAGTTCAGTCACTCAGTCATGTCCGACTCTTTGCGACCCCATGAACCGCAGCACGCCAGGCCTCCCTGTCCATCACCAACTCCTGGAGTCCACCCAAACCCATGTCCATCGAGTCAGTGATGCCATCCAGCCATCTCATCCTCTGTCGTCCCCTTCTTCTCCTGCCCGCAATCCTTCCCAGCATTAGGATCTTTCCCAATGAGTCAACTCTTTGCATGCGGTGGCAGAAGTACTGGAGTTTCAGCTTCAACATCAGTCCTTCCAATGAATACCCAGGATTGATCTCCTTTAGGATGGACTGGTTGGATCTCCTTGCAGTCCAAGGGACTCTCAAGAGTCTTCTCCAACACCAAAGTTCAAAAGCATCAATTCTTTAGTGCTCAGCTTTCTTTATAGTCCATAAAATTAAAAGACACTTACTCCTTGGAAGGAAATAAATTTAAAAAAATACATAAAAATGAAAAAAAAATAGTATGTCTAATCAGCTGTCAATGATCTGGGCACACACCCAGGATAATGTGTGCAAATCCATTACCCCAGTTTATCAAGATTGATCCTACAGATTCCCTTTGTCACCAGCTCAAGAAGTTTGGTGTTAGCTCATTTTTTTCCTCTTTTATCTTAACTTCCCTTTCCCAACACGGTTATTTCAGTTCTAGAACTTTGCTCTCTCAGCAGGCTGTGCCTTTGTATTAGCAGTGGCCTTAGCCAAACCACTTAACCTGTCCATGTCTCAGATTCCTCAGGTGAAAGCTCCTGAGGAATTAGGGATGTGGTAGTTAAATGAGTTAATTTAATACAAATGTACTGTACAGAAGGGAAAAATTTTTTCCCCCTACCCTCCTTTCTGGCTGAGGCCTTATAAATTGGACTAACAAAAGACAGATTAATTGGAGGAAAAAAGTGGGTTATTCGCGTGTACATTGCCTAGACATATGCGAGACATACTCAGGGATGGGTAACTCAAAGGCGTCCTTAGAACTGAGGGTCTGTTTACCTAACTTAGAGAGGGGGAAGAGCCTTTTTGGAGAAGCAAATGACTCTTTGGACACATAAATGGGCCCTTGAGGGGACATATGAGAGAGATGGTATGTGCCTTGTGTGTCTGGATGTCTGTGTGTCTGGGTGTGGCATTGCCTTCTCCTCTCGCCAAAGAGATTATAGTTGCTTCCTACAGGGGACTGATGACAGCTGAGTTCCTTGGGGAGGCTCTGCTTTTAAGCCAATAAGGAATTTCAGGAACTTCAGCTCAAAATAACCCTTATGTTAAGAGGCATGTTTAGGAATGGCATATCCTGATTTCCTTCAATATATAAGACCATGTAATAGCGCTAGAACATTCCTGACAAGCAGCAAGCACTCTCTGAGTGTGCGTAGCTGTGACTCCTGTGGCTGTCACGTAGGATCCTCTGTGAGCATCTATAATGGAGGTTTGGGTCCAGCTTGCCTGTACCACAGCTTGCGTCCTTAGAGTTAAAGGTAAGGGAGAACTTTATGCCTTACCTCTTCAAGATTCTGAACCACTAGAGAATAGATGTAAGAAAGCAGTAGAACCAGATGGAGCAGAGACATGTGGGTAGATGTGATCCCCTAAGCCCTTGGGGCTGCCTGGAAGGTGAGCACTTGAGGACAACTTGACTTGAGCCAAGAAAAGTACAAGGTCAGAGGTCTCTGTCTCAGAGAGCAGATGTTTGCTTCATGTTTAAAAATTAGAGCTGCAGTGTTTCGGCTGCCACTGTAAAACCTGAGTTCTTTCTTTCCTGCCTAAGATTATAATTCCTCTGTTCTCATTTGGCTAAGGAAAAATTGAGTATGAACTGACTTGCTTTCTGTGTTAAGCTGATAAACACTCACCTATTTACCAACTGTGTGTGAGCTAAATCACGTTACAGAGTTGTACGTAGCAGCCTGTTCTCTGATGGTGGGACTCGTGTGTGCGCTTTCATTTTAAGGTTAAATCTGAATGTCAGCTCTTTACTCCTGCTGGTGCGAGGCAAGTAACAGGCCTCAGCAATTGCAGGTGGCGTCCTGCAAGCTTACCAACAATGGGAGGGCGTGGACACCCACAGATGATCAGTTCTGCCAGGGACTCGTGGAATGAAATTAAAACACATCCATGCACACAGAGTAAACCGTGTGTCCCAAAGTTGCCTCTGCCGGGGAATTTTGCTCTTATTTTGCTTGTGCATTTTTAATATCCTCTGTGGCATCCTCCAGCCGTGCTGAATTGCATTCCTAGGCATTCCAAGTTTTCTCTGAGATTATTATTCTTTTGTTTTTGTTTATATTTTACTGCGTTGGTCACCAGTTACACAGACTTTGAGTCATCCACTCATACTCTAATAATTCTATTATTAAGGTTTAGTAATTTTACTGAACAATGCATATGCTTCCTTATGTAGTAGAAACACATGTATCTTGATTGATTAAAATTACAGCATATTCCAAGAGAATGTGGAGAATGGGGCTTTCCTGCTCGGTCTGATCTATTTGTTCTGTAGGTAGGACTTGTATCTTTGGTCTGTACTTGGTCTATTTATGACATGGAAGCCAGAAGTAACAGAGAACTCTGGCCTTTTAAAAATGTATGTGGAAAGAAGTGTAAGAGAGTGAGAAATCTACAAGAAAGGCTATTCATGAACTCTGACCTATGATGTCATGGTTAAGAATGTGGACCCTAGGTTCAAATCCTGGCTCCTCAAGTATGCACCATTTCTCCCCTGGAACAATACAGATGACATTACTAGTACCCATTGTCTAGACTTATGTTTTAAGAATTTAGAGAAATAATCCACATGTAGTATGTTGAAGTATGGTCCTCCGAAAGATATGTCTAGGTTCTAATCCCCAGAATGTATAAATGTTACCTTATTTTGGGAGAAAAAAAAGGGGCTTTGCTGATTTAATAAAGTTAAAGACTGTGATATGAGGAGGTTGTCTTGGACTATCTGGAGAGGTCCTAAATCAAATGACAAGTATCCTAACAAGAGTGAGGCTGAGAAAGATGAGATCAGCAGGTGAGGAAGCAGCAATATGGACAGGGAGGCAGAGAACAGACTGACTCAGCCATAAGTGAAGGGAAGCTAACAGCCACCAGAAGTGGGAATAGACAAGGAATTGATTCTCCGATATATATCACCTCTGGAGGAAGCACCACCTATCAACACCTTAATTTCAAACTTTGGCCTCCAGAACTATAAGAGAATAAATTTGTTGTTTTAAACCATGTTTGTAGTAGTTTGTTATAACGGCCAAGAGAAATAGTACAAAATATAAACCATGTAAAGCTCTTGACATACAGCAAATAATAAATATTAGGCATCACTATAATTACCCCTGAACTATAGAAAAACATGGCCTAATGGGTCCTGGTTTCTTTGCGGTCTATCAGATCACTTAAGTTACTTTTCCTTGCATGAGGAGTCGCTAGCACCAAGTTGCCAAGAACGGAAGATTTTTCTTTGGCACTTCGGAGAGGGCAGAAGATTTTTCTTTGACGTTTGTCAAAGTCTCCAACACTTTCCTTAGAGAAAGGAAATGTTGATGGCAGTTCCTACATTTTGAGCCAAGGCAGAAACACACAGTGCACAGATAATGACATTTCTATTTATAACACGGACTTGTACAGATTTCTCCACCAGTAGAACTCTGGCAGTTGGACTACAGATCCCACATGTGTCCAAATATATTTTGTGTGACTTAGCCATTCTCAAGGCTTCCTGGAGCTAAAAACACAAGCAGATGGTCCTGGCAGGGGCGACACCACAGCATGTTTGCTGACAGCATCCTCTGGAAGCTTCTTACAGGAGAGGGATTTTGCGTGTTAAGTAGGGTGACCGTGACAATGAGCCTGGTGTGTCTGACTGCCTGGTGTTCTCCTGTTGTACTAGCACCCCAAATGGTTTAGCAGTTGTCACTCTCAAAAATGTCCCGGTTTAGGTGATAAATTCTGTGCTTACTTCAATGTGAAGACACATCATAGTCAGCTTGCCAAGGAGCAAGATCTAAACTCATGGGAAAAGGTTTCTCTCTTAATGAGTTAGACAGTTTTGTAATAGTAGCTCTAAAACCGACAGAGGTAAGGATGATAGACCCATGGGTATCTCTGTAACATACTTTTTTCCCTCATGGCTGGAAAATTAAAAGGCCCCAAAGACCAAATAGAAATGGATAATGAAAAATCTAGAATTTTAGCCCATAATTAATATTAAAAGTCCTTAACATTTTGGAGAACTTACTACCAGAGTCCCAACCAGTCACAACAGATGAAGGGATTCTTGGAGAATGCAGTTCATACTCCATATCTACCAAGGTTAAAAAAGATATGCTCATTGCTGATACTGTGTGACTCGTGGTCCACAATGGTATACTGTTTCCTGTGGAGCAGTGCATCCCACATCCAGCTGGCCATGCCCACCTGGGCCAACATGGTGAATGAGTCTACAGGATTTCTAACTGACCATTATCCCTACTACATTGGGAGATGGCTGGAATCAAGTCGTGGGGCAGATCCGTCCAACTGGAGGGAGTGAAGTGACCATCCCATTTTCTGAAACTTTGTGGTGTGTTTGAGATGGCACAGTGGAGAGATAGGAAGAACACAGAAAGATGACAATATTGGGGAAGAATCATTTCAATGCAAAATCCTTCTCTCAGTGGAGGACACAAAGCCAACAAGAGATTTAGCTGAAAGAGGGAACTATTATCAGAATTATTGGTATGGCTTAGATTCAAATTTGAAAAAGTGTCCTTTGAGGGAGATTAGTTTTCTCAGGATACCATCCTAACCTCTCCAGAGATGAAAGAAAAAGAATGGAAAAGTCCAGCCCAGCTGGACTTTGTGATTTCAGAATTTGGGGGAAAGAGGGAGGTTGTGGACAGGGTAATAGAGGTAAAGGGGAGACCTGGACATGATTGAAAAGTAGGAAAAAAGGTACAAACTATTGTAAGTATCATATAGCATGCAATAATGCTATATATTGTTGGTAGGCACACAGATAAAGTTCCCAGGTGGCGCAGTGGTAAAGAATCTGCCTACTAATGCAGGAGACGCAAGAGACCTGGGTTTGATCCCTGGGTCGGGAAGATCCCCTGGAGGAGGAAATGGCCACCCACTCCAGTATTATTGCCTGGAATATTCCATGGATGGAGGAGTCTGGAGGGCTACAGTCCACGGGGTCACAAAGAGTTGGACATGACTGAAGGCACTGAACACACACCACAGAAACACACATCACCCCCCCCCCACACACACACATAGATAATACAATAATGTCAACATGCCTGGGGAGAGTACACGTTTACTGGAAGGAACCAGTTACACCTGGAGAGAAGGAAAGGAGACAGAGATGGGCCATGGTGGGGGTTGTCTCTGTCATCATTCTTCCCCAAATTATGTTAGAAGCAATAATTTTGAAAGCAGAGATGGGAACCTGACTTCCATGTCCCTGCCCTCCTGTCCCTCTCGAGTGCCATTACTTCTGGCTCCTCACAAGGTTCAGGCCAGAACTGTGTATTTTTGGGTATGAAATTCACTATGCTCTTCCTTCCTAGCAGGCAACTGCCAAACTTTGCCTAAAAGCCAATTATTATATATTCTGGATCCATGGATTCAAAGTTATATATTTCCTTATGGACAGAATAGTGTGAGATTTTATCAAGTAACTTTTCCAGCCAATCAATGACCCATGTATACATGAAGTTAATGGCTCCAGGAGAAGCTCAGACTAAGCAGGGAGTGGAATGTGTTGGGGAGAATCCAATAAACTTGTGGGTACATGGAAAGAAATCAGTTAGGCCACATGGAAAGGGTTTTCCCAGGTTTATAATAAGGACTGTCTCCCCTTCATATACTCCTCTAGGTGACTGTTTCCCAAAATGTGGTCACCAACTGGCACTCCAATACACTTACTGGGCCCAAGACATGCTGAATCAGAAACTCTGGGAGTGGTGCTGTCTATCCTTGTTTTAACAAGCCCTTTAAGTGATTCTGAGGGACACTGACGTGGGGTACCCGCTTCTCCAGACTCACACCTTTGCCCATGATGATTCAAAGTCATCATGACTATGAACGCTTTGTAGAGGATACAGATGTTGAATTAAAATGTTGTATTCCTGAAAACTTTCATAATGTCTACAGCAATTTTATCTTAAAGTCATAAAACTGGAAGTAAATGACCACTACCATCCTAATAGGCCCCATTCCCATCACCCTATCCAATTCAACCAAAACAAAAACACAGAATGTTAATGATAAAGAAAAGTAATCACAATGATTTTAAATGATAGCAAAAACTAAAAATAAGAGGAACTAATACAATGCTAAAATTAAAATCCAAAAAAATAAGCTTAAAGTTAGAATTAGAGGAGTCTCTGTGAAATTTGTATAAAACTAATAACATCTGGTCATACAGTGCCTCCTTCATATCAGACAGAAGGGGAAAACAGAGAAGAAACAAAAAGGAGCAAGGTCCCTGATGGAGTGGGGCAGTGGGTGTGCCTTCCCAGGGTCTGGGGCCAAACTGTCCTACTGTTCCTGGTGAAGAAGTGATGGGGAGAGGTGAGCACACCCTCATCACCTTCCCTTCCACCCAGCCCCTCTCAGGACCTTTCAAATCTCCACAGAAGCCAGAGCAGATCTCCTTAGACCCATAAAACCCCCTGTAACATAAACATCATGTCTGTTACAGTGACAGTGCCTCATTTGGTTCTTTTATTTATTTTACCAAAGGTACAAAACATTTGGTCTGTGCTGGTTAATTAGGAGTTAATTTGCTTTGAATTGGTTCAAGTTCTTTGCTTTTGTTTTGTTTCCTTGGAATCTTGGGTCTATCGGTTTCAAAGACATACATTTTCCACTAACCATCCAGCAGAGATAAGAACCCATTGAAATAGCTATTACTATCAGTTGGGTTTAACAACAATTAAAATGGCTCTTCTAAGTTTTGTTAAGTGTTTTTTCTCCCTCCTTGTCTTACCCTTTCTCTTAAATGAGGAGGCACTATTATAAATATCCAAGAGCACAGATAATACCCAAGCAGCCCATATCATTGCCCAGGTCTTGGAGGCTGAGGGGAGAACAAGGACTTTAGTTTGATCCATCCAACAGAGTCCCCGAGTCCCCATGCAACTGAGGGTGAACTGCCTACAGCTGTGGCTAATGAGCAGTGATGGCCTGAAAGTTGGTGGGGAGTTTTTTCCTTCTTCCAGAAGAGGCCGAAAGAGAGGTGACCGCCTTCCAAGCTACAGATGAGCAGGGTGAAGTGCTAGATCAAATTACAGGTAAGATTGCAATTGGGGGTGACTATGGCAGGGATTCCCAGCCTCTGGGATTAATGCTAATAATCTGAGGTGGCGCTTACATAATAATAATAGAAATAATATGCACAATAAATGTAATACACTTGAATCCTTAAACCATTCCCCACTGCCCATCCCCACCCCTCTATCCCTCCCCCATTTGTCAGAAAATTGTGTTCCATGAAACCAGTCCCTGGTACCAAAAATGTTGGGGACCTCTGCTCTAGGGGATAAAAAACTGATACTTGTACTACTTCTGAAAAAAAAAAAGCTTTTAGAATTCATGTTCTCTTCTACTAAAAGAGAAAAAATAAATGTTAGGAATTAATAAAACTGAAGGGGAAATTGTATGGTATTAAATAGGGTTCAGAGTGGGTATGTTTTCATTAATCACATTTTGCTTTGGTAATATCTGCATATAGTACAAAAATTTTAGACTAGTAGCAAAAATGCCATTAAGATGAATTCTTCCTTCTTTTCCTGTACCCCGAATCTTTAGATTTTTCCACTCAGGAGGCAACCAAATATAAATTGTTAAATTTAGTTCAAAGATTTTTAAATGTTTTAAGTGTTGGTCAATTATTCTATATTTTATCTTATTTTAGGGGAGAGGGCAGACTATGAATTGCCTGTGGTCAGCTTGCTGTGCTATTTCTGGCAAATGTCTGTAAACAACCTTTCCATAATCCCTGATGAGCCAATACTTCCATGTTGTAAATAGACCTGTACTCTGAAATAGGATTTTCTAGATTCTGGGATCAGCATGTGGGTAGAACCTAGAATGTCTTTTGCTATTAAAAACAGCTTGACAAAGGGAATTTTAATAAATATGTTGGAGATGCTGTAAGAATGGCCTTCAGAAAAAACATGAGAGAAGGAATGATAATGATGATGATTATAGATGGTTCCCAGCTGATGATGGTTCAACTTGATTTTTTGACCTTACAGTGGGCTTCCCAGGTGGTACTAGTGGTAAAGAACCTGCCTGCCAATGTAGGAAACTTAAGACAGGTGGGTTCTATCTGTGGATCAGGAAGATTCCCTGGAGGAGAGCATGGCAACCCACTCCAGTATTCTTCCCTGGAGAATCCCATGGACAGAGGAGCCTGGCAGGCTACAGCCCATAGGGTTGCAAAGAGTCACACACGACTTAGCACACACATTTAGCATGTGGTGTGAAAGTGAGACACATTCAGTAGAAACCATACTTCAGGCTGAGTTTTGATATTTTCCTGCCCTGCATGTGACACAGCAATAGATACCCTCCTGTGATGCCAGCAGAGTCAGCAAGCCACAGCCCCTGGTCAGCCACACAATTGCAAGGAGAAACAGCCCACACTCTTAAAACCATTTTGTTTTTCATTTTCAGCACAGTAGTCAGTGATTTACATGAACTGTTTACCACTTCATTATATAATAGACTTTGTGTTAAGTGATTTTGCCTAACTGTATTCTAATGTAAGTATTCTGATCATGTTTAAGGTAGGCTCTTAAGGCTGAGCTATGGTGTTTGGTATATGAAGCACTTGTGTGTGTGTAATTCATTTGGCTGCACTGGATCTTAGCTGCAGCATGCGGAATCTAGTTCAGAACCTGGAACCCCTGCATTGGGAGCTTGGAGTCTTAATCACTGGACCACCAGGGAAGTCCCAGATGAAGTGTTTTAAATGCTGTTTTGGTTTAAGATTAAGATATTTTCAGTTTACATTGGGTTTATTGGGATGTAAATGTCGAAGTGGAGAAAGATCTGTATTTATGTAGACTGTGTGCTGAGTGCTTCAATGCATTACTTCAAAATTTGAAGTTTAAATACAGAAACTCATACAGGTATCAGCATGCTTGTTTAAAGGTTCAGAGATTTACCCAAGGCTCTACAATTGGTGACTGCCAGAATTCAAACCCAGGCATTTCTTGTTTCAAAATCTGTGGGCTTTCTCTTTTACCTGTTGTTTTTCAAGCTGGCCCAGGTTACCTCTTACAAATGGTTGACATATGAAACTGCTGAAATCAGAAAAAAGAAAACAAAACAGGAAGAGCGTTGGAAACAATCTGAGAAGAAACCATGGGGGCTCAAGTGGAGGCTGGGTTATTTTTTTAAATCTTGTTAAAAAGAGCTATTCCACGATTAATATAGCACCACAAACTGATACTTCCCTTTTGCTACTGTAACATGTGTAGTGGTGGTAAGAATTCTCTTGTCACATTAGATCCCCCCAGGAGAAGAATGGTTTGCCTTTCTGAATGTTTGCACTGTGGTGTCTGCAGTTTCCAGTTTGGTTCACTTGGACCTGGATACTCTGATTCCTGGACGATTGACCTAAGCTTTGTGATTACCGGTGGGGTAGCTGTGATAGGATATTTTAATGGTTTTCCAAGAAAAAGAATATAATAGTTATCTATTGTTGCATAACTCAAAATAACAACATAAACTATTTTATGTGTGTGTGTGCATGCTCAGTTGTGTCCAACTCTTTGTGACCCCATGGATTGTAGACCACCAGGCTCCTCTGTCCATAGAATTTCTGACTTCAGGGCATCTTCCTAACCGAGGGACCGAACCTGTCTCTTGCATCTCCTGCATTGGCAGGTGGATTTTTTTTAAACACTGCACCACCTGGGAAGCCTGTCTTATAGTTACTATGGGTAATAATTACACATGCCTCTCCAGTTCAGAGTCTTTCACAAATGTGCAATTAAGGGCTTGATTAGCTCTGTAGTCATCTCAAGGATGGACCTAGCAAGGATGCACTTCTAAATTCATTTGTGTGGCTGTCAGCTGGACACAGCAGTTCCTCTCCACAGGAAGCTCTCCTCAGGGCAGATCACAGCATGGTAGCTGGCTTTCAGCAAAGTGCCAGCAAGCAAGAAACAAGGAAGGGTGCCCAATACTGGATTTATAATTTTCTATAACCTAATCTTAGAAGTAACATTCCTCCTCTCCTTTCCTTTCTTCTCTTCTCCCCTCCCATTTTCTGCTTTCTGAGAAGTCAATATGTCCAACCCATATGAAAGGGGAGGGGATGATGTAGGAGCGTGGATACCAGTGCACTGGGGCTCCTCGGCCGTTTTAAGGATTCCTACCACAGACAACATACTGCAATTGCCTGCTTACTTAGAACCTGTTGGCTTTGTCTCTCCCTTTGAACTGTACACTCTGTAAAAACAGGGACTGTATCTGTTTTGCTTACTATTTTAACAAATGCAGTACCCAGTGCATAGTCAGTAAATGTTTAATAAACGAAGAGAGTGAATAATAAATTTCAAAAGTGGATATGATCATCCAAATGGACTCTCATCTAGGTGCTGCTGCTGCTAAGTCACTTCAGGCGTGTCTGACTCTGTGCGACCCCATAGACGGCAGCTCACCAGGCTCCCCTGACCCTGGGATTCTCCAAGCAAGAACACTGGAGTGGGTTGCCATTTCCTTCTCCAATGCATGAAAGTGAAAAGTGAAAGTGAAGTCGCTCAGTCAGTTCTGGCTCTTTGCGACCCCATGAACTGTAGCCTACCAGGCTCCTCCATCCATGGGATTTCCCAGGCAAGAGTACTGGAGTGGGTTGCCATTGCCTTCTCCGCTCATCCAAGTGAACACCTGCTAAATCTTTTATTTAACTCATCAATTAACCAGAGTACAAAGTAAGATAAAACCCATTCAAATGAAAACCTAAAGGACCAAATATTTATTATCAGATAAGTAATGTTGACATGATTTTAATAAATGAGTTCAAACCGGCAAAACTGGTCAATATTCACAGGGAAATTATCATCAATGGCCACACTAGACGCATGGGATACAATTTGCATTTCTGTGGTCAAAAAGTAGTCTGCCTACTAACAATTTTCTACAATCAAGTTCCCCCTCTAGATGCTGTAAAATAATATAGTCAAACGCAAAGACTCAGATAACCTTTTGGGGAACTAGATGGTGTGCTCACTAAATTGCAAAATCTTGCAAAATTTTTTCTTACAAATGAATTGTACAGACTGGGAGAAAACGCACCCCAGGAAAAGGCCAACTAGAGAATAGCCATAGCTCTTTTCAAATTCATGTAAGCAGTTGGGATGCTTAATAGGAGACCCAAGTTTCTTGATTAGGAAATAGAGTTTCTTAAATATGTTAGTTTCTTAGATGTAGCTCTGTACTTTGATAACACATTACTGTTCCATTACACGTGGTTCTTGACCTTGTGGAAAAGCGAGTATCTCTGGCAATGGGGAGTAAAACCAAACCATCCCATGCTATGCGGATGCTAGTCTTGTAAGTAGAGTCCAAGGTTATAACATTGCATAACACATAAGATCCCAAGGCTTATGAGATCCAGGGTTCTATCAGCAATTTCCAAACACAGGTGGACCAGCCTGTGTTTATCTTCCTAGGTGTGGGTAGGAATAATGTTCTTGACAACATTTTGACTCCTAGCTTCTCTCTAAAATCAAAATACGCTGAAGTGAGGCCAGAATAATCTTATTTTGAAGGTACTTCTCAGATAATTCTAGGTAGCTAAAGTTTCTTATCCACTGGCCTATATTATTTTTATTGAACACATTCATGGTTATGTGATTATGACCAAGATGCATCAGAAAAACTTATTGAGGCCTACCCCCACCTAGGAAGATATGTAGCTTTTCCTTTGAGTTTCTCCAAGCAAGTATGGAGATAAATGTTTCTTCTCTACTAGGTCATTAATCAAAAAAATCTAATACTCTGAGAAAGCACACACTATGCTTTGACCTTAGCGATAAAATCATTACAGAAAGAAAGAAACAAAATAAGAGGTGTAAATACAAATCTCTTCCTATATCCTCAGACCATAGATGATGGTGTTATTGCCCTGATTGATGTAGCCTCAATAAAAATAATTTGTTTTTAGCATCAATCAATGGACATTTCAGCAGATATTTGCAGTGTCCTGCTGGGTCCTACTTGAATAAGAGAAAGACAATTACATACATTTTCATACCATGCAAATTTTGCTGAATCATTTCACTACACTTAAAAAGCTACAACCGTTTGAAATTCAGATGAGTATTTGCCATCTGTGGTCTTCATTAACATTGGAATGGCATCCTGATTTCAGACATTTCTGTTGATGAATAATAGCTTTCTTGAGACTTTTACCAGCTAGTTTTAATTTTGTAGTCCATAAACTATAACAGGTAATCTGATTTCTTATAAATAAATCATAGAGTGAGAGGAGACATTAGAAATCATCAATTTTAATATCCTTCCTTTATGAGACAGGAAACCAAGACTCTGAAAGGGGAAACTGATATGGGCTGCATTGTGTCCCCTCAAACTCCACACGTTGAAGCTGTAATTCCCAGTATCTAAGAATGTGACTGTGTTCAGAGATAGGACCTTTAAAGAGATAATTAAATTAAAATGAAGTCATTAAGGTAATCCTATTTGATTTGTGTTCTTATCACAGGAAATTTGGATATAACATTTTTTATTCTCTTTGACTTGCTGTAACAAAATATTAGAGCTTGGATGGCTTATTAGCAACAGAAATTTATTTCTCACAGTTCTTGAGACTGGGAGGTCTGAGATCAAGGTGCAGGCAGGTTTGATGTATTGTGAGGGCCTGGTTCATAGATGGCTATCTTTTTGCCATCTTCAACAGTGGAAGGGGCAAAGGATCTCTCTGGGGTCTCTTATAAGGACACTAATGTCACTCATGAGGACTCCACCCTCAAGATGCATTCACCTCCCAAAGGTCTCACTTTCTAAAACTATCCTTGCTGGGAGCCGTCAGGATGCCCCCTTGCTCGGATGACAAGGTCACGAGCCTAAGAAAGAAATTGCAAAGCCGACTTTCTTTATCGGGGCATCCTGGGCAAGCCCCACCCTGGTATTTTTCTTGGAAGTTCTGTCCATGCTCGGAACATTGGCTCATCTCAGTAGGTCAGTCACAGTTGGAAAGAATTCGTCCTGAGATAATCCCCCCAGACCTTATGGACCAGAGGATCCGGGAAGGTGGATCACCTTCCCCGGGGGCTATGGAGGAATGAAAGGGACATTTAAATGGATTATTACTCCTTACTGGGGAGTTTACCAAGAGTTCTCTGGAGGTCATGGCAAGGCCACCACCAGAAAGGCTTGTACTTGGGTCACCTTTCCACCTCCCACTCCCCTGACCACTCCACAGAGGAGGCTCGCTTCCTTGAAGAAATCAGGCTCGATTGAGACTTAGGAATGCTCATAACTGTGGCCAGCATAGTTGGAGATATTGATTGCTTTAGGATAATGTAGACATAGGAATTCATTTTAGTAGTTGTAAGGTTAATAGGACTTCATTGTTAAAGCAGTGCTGCTAAACTGTCTCTTTGTCCTCTTTTCTCTTCCCTTGTAAGAACCAAAATAGGTTAATAGAATAAAAGTTTCAAGCTTAAGCCCTTCTTTCTAGCTTCTACATAGTTGCACCTAATAAGAGAAATGTAACCTTTCTACTTAGATTGATGTACTTATCCGAAGTATGCTGGAGACATTCAAATGGTAAACATACTATTCTTAAGTCTAATTATGCAGAAATCCGACCTTTTGCAAGGAAAATGAGCTTAAGGTTAAAGTTCTTGATGATAGGCAGAAAACAGGATTGTATAGAATTAGATGTGATGTAATGGGTGTGTTTCTTGGGTATAAAAACTGTAAACCAACAACAATAGAGAGAGAGACTGCTCCATCACCACACATTGACTCAGCTCAGTTCTTCCGCCAACGCCATCCATCCCTCAAGACCCCCGGACCCCGCCGAGGCTGGACCCCGGCATATCCTCACATTGAGGATTAGGATTTTATCATATAAATTTTGAGGAAATACATTCAGGATTTTGCAGGTGTGTACAGAGGGAAGGTGATGTGAACACAGGGAGAAAATGGCCCCCTGCCAATAAAAGAGAGAGTGCCCACAGAAGAGACCAAATCTGATGGCACTTTGTTCTTGGACATTTTGCCTCCAGAACAGTGAGAAAATAAATTTCTGTTGTTTAAGCCACCTACCCCATGATATTTTGTTATGGCAGCCACAGAAAACTAACCCAGGAAACAAACTGCCCAAGTTTAAAGAGTTAATTAGCTATAGAACTGGGGCTAAAATCCAAGGCTTCTACCTCTCAGTTTGGTATAATTCATTCTATATCATGGGGCTATTACTACATAAAAGATTAGTTCTCAGAAAGGTTTAGTTATGCAAAATCATAGTATTATTAGTATACCAGAACAATTTGAAGATTGGTCTTATTCTTCATTCACCTTAAACATTAGATGATCTCAACAAGTGTTGGACATCAGCATGTGGTTGAACATTAGGTTTAACACATTATTGCCCTGAAATCCAGACAAAAAATCTTACCATTTCAGTAGATGAGCCCTGTAAGCTATGAAAAACTTTGACATTTCTTATTGTATTATCATAGCCTCATCTTTGGCATTCCCACTGCATCCCAATATCTGAATTTAGTCTCTTACATGCTAAGTGTAATGTCAGCAGTCCATGACAGCCTACCATTACAGCTGACACCTTAAAATTTGGGGCACAAAAATTTGAACAAATAGGAAATTTCAGGATTCTTTGACAGTGAGTTTTCCTTTGTCTTCTTTGGATTTTGCTCTTTTCACACTTCCTCTGTAATTGGCTTACTGACCTAAAGTAAGGAACCCAAAGTAAGGTAATAACCGTAATCAGTTATATAGAGTGATTAGGAACTTTCACAATCGAGAATAATGAGCAAATGCATAATGTTTGTTGTAAAACTGGCAGCACAGATTTTATGTAGGATTAACAGATAAAACATGGACTTCCCTGGTGGCTCAGATGGTAGAGAATCTGCCTGCAGTGCAAGGGACCTGGATTTGATCCCTGGGTCAGGAAGATCCCCTGGAGAAGAGAATGGCAGCCCACTCCAGTATTCTTGCCTGGAGAATCCCATAGAGATAGGAGCCTGGTGGTCTATAGTCCACAGGGTGGCAAACTATTCAACGTGACTGAGCAACTAACATTAACACACTAACAGATAAAACACAAGACACTGAATACAATATTTGGGACATATTTATACTAAAAAATTATTCACTGTTTTCTTAAGCTGAAATTTAACTGGGTCTTCTGTATTTTTATTTTTTAAATCCAGCAACCCTAATTTTATAGATTTGATGATAGATTGAATATCAAGACTTTTCCATGTAATGAAAGACTCCATAAGTTTCTCCTTCTAACCTATGCAGGAAAGATTGAACTGAACATATCTGATAATTATTTCCTCAAAGCAGAGACCAATTTATTGGAGAGACAGTGATATAAATAGGAAATAGATGGTCAATTGACAGTATCTTGTAAAAACTACCAAGTGAAAGGGTGAAAGTGTTAGTAGCTCAGTCGTGTTTGACTCTTTGTGACTCAATGGACTGTAGCTGCAGGCTTCTCTGTCCATGGAATTCTTTAGGCAAGAATACTGGACTGGGTAGCTGTTCCCCTTTCCAGGGAATCTTCCTGACACAGAGATCGAACTTGGGTTTCCTGAACTGCAGGCAGATTCTTTACCATCTGAGCCACCAGGGAAGATCCAAGAACTAAACATATCTGATGCTTAGTTTCTCAAAGCAGAGATCCATTCATTGGAGAGACAGTGGTCTAAATAGGAAGTAAATTGTCAATTACCAACATCTTGTAAAAACTACCAAACTTGTTTATATATAAAAAAAAACAAGTTTATTGCTTATTCTACTAAGGGAAGTCATTATACTGACAGTAGTTTAGTAGTGTCTCAAGAAGTGGTGGTCAAGGCAAGGTATTTGCAAGGACTGGGGAGTCTATTGTGGGTCTTTCAATGTGGTAGAAGGGATGAAAGAGACTGGGCAAAATTTACGAAATAGTTGTTTACAGTTGACGGGCCCAGCAAGGCAAGGGATTTAAAGTTAGCTTAGAAGAATAAATAGTCTTTGCTGAGTCCTATAAATGATCTGTTACTCTGAGGGAAAGTTTAGTGGCTGATTATTTGGATAAGTGGATTTTCAAAACATTTCTATAACAGAGAAAACACAACAATAACAGTAACAAAACACATAATGAAGTCTAAGCTTTTTGTAATTTCATCTTCAAAGGCAAGAATTTTGTGGAATATGTAAGTCCTGTAATTGCAGAAAGTCCAATATTAAAATCATCGTAATATAGGAAATAAACCACATAGCAGTCAATCAGCAGTTCTCTAAGCGTAATCCAAGAGCCACAGGGATGCTGAGATCTTTTTAGGGGATTGTCAAAGTTGTCAGCTTTCCAATTACATGTTTGTGTGAGGCCAGATTTTCCTCATCTGTTTCAACTGAAACAACATATTATTACAAAGGATTGAATCAGATGAGAGCCTCCCTTCTATTAAGCCAGACATTAGAGATTTGCAAAAATATTAATTCTCTTCTTATTACAGTGTTTGGTTGTTATTGTCAAGAGCTATAAAAGCTCTGAGATTTGGCAGATCAACAAGTTAGCTTATCCAGTTTAATGGAGGTTGACAGAAGGCATGAGACTTCTGTGTCAGAGTCAAAAGACTATCACTCACAGCAGAACCAGTAGCCAAAATGTCAGTATATTACGTCAGATTCCCCAGTGAGCACCAGGTCCCCAGGGGTGACATGGATGGGTCTAGATGGATGCCTGTACATGCAGTCAGCTGCATGATAAAGAGAAGGACTGACCTTGAGGAGCCTGTCATTTATTGCAAGCAATGAGCAAACCTGCCCTTTGTACTGCAGGGATGTGTTACTTGATCCCTCAAGGCTGCTCGCTGTCTACACAGCCATGGGAAAATCTGGGTACAAAGCTGTCAGAGGCTTGCATTCTTGGCATCCACAGCAAGATGTCTGGGAGCACAAGACACTTAGGGATGCACATCACTCAAAAGTTATTTTCATAAAAACGTCTATGTCATCATATACTGACTGTTCAAGAAGGAAACTGCAATGCACTCCAGTATTCTTGCCTGGAAAATCCCATGGACAGAGGAATCTGTGGGGTTGCAAAGTCAGACATGACTTAGCAACTAAATAAACAAGAATACTGGCTGTATTATTGCTCTCTTTAAATGAGTAAAGTAATATTTAAACTTTTTATTAGTTCTAATTTATAACTGGTAAGCTAGTTATAACCCTTTAAACAAACTCTAGGGGCCTCAATAATTTTTTTAAGAGTGTAATCTCCTGAGACTAAAAAGTTGGAAAACTACTATTATAAATAGTTTCATTACTCACCATTATAGCCCTCTTGATTTTTTCCATTCACCTTGATTCTAGAGCTAAGTTATTTATTGCTGCCAAGAAATGCCAAGGGATTTATGTAGTATGTGCTCTGACATAATCTCTTTTAAATATTCTCTTGATACCTCACCACTGCTGATCTCCATCACCCTCTTGGTCCCAAAGAAGGCTGGAAAAACAAGGTGGCTTCTGGCCCAGATGCTGCTTGGAGCGCTGAGACATTCCACCCAAGGCCACTGGCAAAAGTCTGCAGAGTGGCTTTTCGTTCTTCTTTAATGTCAGGATGGAAACAGTTCTGAACTTTGGCGGTCTATGTGCCATTATTTAATTCTTCAGCTCTCTTTAATTAGAAATTCCCTGAACATTCTTTTTCCTCTTTGGGAATTCTTTGTTGCTCTTCATGTTTATTCAATAAATCTTCCTTTCTTTCAAAATTTTCCAACAGGAATCTTTGGAATGTCCTTGCTACATATATTTAATTATATATTTTTATATATAATGCATTATATATACATATATATATATAGGCTTCCCTGATGGTTCAAATGGTAAAGAATCCACCTACAATGCAGGAGACCTGGATTTGGTAATGACCCTTGATTATGTTTGCATTTTGACAGCACAGATCTTGAAGCACAGCTAAGCTATAATAATAATAACTTGTATTTTGACAGCACAGGCCTTTGTATCTTTTCTTCTTTAAATTTTCTCAGGAGCAGGCATTCCAAGGACTTTTTACAAAATAGCCACTTTAATGATTCCTTAGCACTGTCTAGATTATGGTTACACTGAAATATCTTAGATAACACCAGCGCAGGAGGTTTACTATCTAACTAGCACATTTATGTAACATTTCATTAATAATGAGCCAGTATTACCTTCTTTTTAAATAAAAAATTATATTAAATTATAAAAATAGGGGAAAATAAATGTTTAAAATATAATATTTTGGCAATGCAGACTTTAAAACTAATGCTTCCATTCAAATTCAAGTAGAGTACAGGCTAGTAGACGGTGGGTGCCTTTGGGTCAGGGGTTATATCTTATTCAACTTTCTTACCAGAACACCTGAGAAATGGTCTGAGCACATCATGGGTTTTCAAGAGGTATTTGCAGTATTGAAGAGATAAATAATAATATTTATTTAGTTCTGATTTTAACTGAACTCATAAACATCTCCATGGAGTTATCTTCTTACTACATCATTTGAACTTCCCTACTCAAGCTTCCAAATCCCTGGACACAATTTCTTAATAGACTTATACCATAGCTGAGTACACTCACATTATTTGGTTGTATCTGTTGTTTTGTAGAATAATCAAATAATGGCGATCTCATGTGGCTTATCCTAAATAAACCGAAGTCGCCATTTATTTTTGTATTATATGTACTTTGATAGGGGTAAAATAAGGCAAAAAAAAATCAACAGGTGGATGATCCCTTAAATGAAACAACCTCATGGTGTTTCTAGATTGCCAAAAAGGGGGTGGACTTGGTAAGGGGTTTACCATTGTATGTTAGAGACATAGGAATCATTTGTGGGTGGATTAGTAAGCTGTAACCAGACAGACTTTGTTTCTGAACCACTCCTGTTAAGGTGGCCTGTAGGGAAGAAAGTATGAATCTGAATTAGAGCTCTGTAAGAAATACAGGGCACTGTAGAGCTTTGCAATCCTCTCTGAGGATGAAAGCAAGAAGATGCACAATGTTTCATTTTGTACTTGGAATTTTTGAAGATATTACTTAGCCCCATTTATGATGGGAAAAGCAGTTCAAGCAAAAGAAGTAGTAACTGAATCAGCAACAACAGTTCTGGCCAATCAGCTCGTCAGTAGTGCTGGCCAAGCTCGTTTTAATTATTTCACTGAAACTTTCCTTTCTGGGAATAATGCACTTTTTGGCTGACAGCCTTTTGATTCCTAGAAATGTCTGATGTGCCTCACCTCCCATCTCCAAATAAACATACACAAGAATATTTTATTGGTTAAAGCAAGTGATACAAGTTTTATTGGATACAAGTTTCTGAGTGACTTATAGCAGTAGATGAATCTAGAATAGTGTATTATGGACTAGAGTTTTTACTGAAAATGTCACAAGGTAACTCATTGTACATCATGACCCGATCCATAAAGACAGACAGACAGACATACACACACACCTGAAAAAAAATATCAATTACTTTTGATATTGAGGATTCACAATAATATTTTTACTTTTTATTCTATTTCATCAAAAAATGGCCCAATAAACCCACTAAATTTATCTCCTGAATCAGCAATAGATTCCCCACCTACCTTTGGGAAACAAGAAAGAATTCATCCATAAACATTTAAAATCTTTAATTCAATAAAAGTTGATTTAAGAAATATAAAAAGGTACATTCATCTACAGAAATGAAAATTTGTGGGAGGGCATCTCTGGTGACACAGAAAGGCTCAGCAATATTTTGTAAACAATTAAATGAAACTCAGGAGTGCTGAGGGTAGAGTTTTATTGCTGATTAATCTAGGTTGTTTTGGAAGCAGATGCCTTCTATAACTTCTACTTACCCTGTTTCAAATCTATGACATCCATGACAAAATACATTACAGAAATACGTAATGATTTTTAAATTGTTTTAGCGTGTATCATTAATTTTCTGAAACATGATTGCTAATAGTGCTTTTAATAATTATACTTTCCTCAAGAATGTAATTCTCATGGTTGTCAAGGGATTGTTGAAGATATTGAAAGCAATCTTCTGCCAACTGTATTTATACATTTCTATATCTGCATTTATTTGTTATCTGTGTACCTATATAGGTATTAAATGATAATAAACCTAAAAGTTAAGCAGGGGACAAGGACAACTGAAACTTTAAATAGGACAGTCAGAGAAGGTCTCAATGAGGTGACATTTGTGTTAAGATCTGAAGGTGAGGAGAGCAAGACATGTGGATGGGTGTCTTGAGGAAGAGTTTTCCAGGTAGAGGGAACAGTGACTGCAGAGAAACTGATGTTGGAGCTTGTCTAGTGTTTTGGAGAAGCAGCAAGGGGTGAGTAGTAGGAGGCGACAGGAGAGCAGTCACCATAGGACAATTGTACAAGACCCTTTGAGCCACAGGGATGATTTTGTTTTTACTTGGAATAAAATGTGAAGCTGCTAGCAGATTGGGAGCAGGAGTATCATAAAAGCTGTCTTCCATTTGTACAGGGTGCTTTGTGATATATAGACTAAATGGGGTGGAGACAGTGTGGGAGCGGTGAGGCCATTTACTATGACCATCACATTTACTATGACATGACACAGTAATGTAACTTACTATGACTTTTGTAATTGGGCTTCCCTGGTGCCTCAAATGGTAAAGAATCTGCCTGCAATGCAGGAGATCCAGGCTCTATCCCTGGGTTGGGAAGATTCCCTGGAGAAGGGAATGGCAACCCACTCTATTACTCTTGCCTGGAGAATCCCATGGACAGAGGAGCCTGGTGGACTACAGTCCATGGGATCTCAAAGAGCTGGACATGACTGAGCAACTAGCAGTGTAATAATCTGCTCAAAAGATGATGTTGGCTTGGGTAGGGCAGTATCAGTGGAGCAGGGAGAAGTGATAGGACTGTGGATCTATTTGAAGGGGTAATTGGTGGTATTTTCTTAAAATTGGACATAGTTGTGAAACAAAGAGGAGTTGAGGTTAACTGAGGATTTTGTCCTCAGTTACTGAAGAGCTCTTGTAGATCAATTAGAAAATGATGAACACCTCAGTGGAAAAATGGATCATGATGTAATTGAACATAGAAAGTGATTTTCCTTTAAGTATTTTTTTAAGTAAATCTTTTATCCAAGAAAAGTGCACAAACTGTAAGCATACAGCTGGATGAATATTCACCAAATGTACAAGACACACCATGTAACCAGCACCCAGATTCAGAAACAAACATTACCTGCATTCATTATCATGCATCCCCCCTTCCTAAAGTAATTATTTTTCAATTTTACTCTGCATTTATGCTAAACATTTTCTGCACAGCAAATGATGTGGATGTAGAGCAATGGTCCACCGAGGAGGTGAATATCTTTAGAAATCAGGAGAGGAAAACTTAAGAAACTCACCTGCAACCGTGTGACAGGAATTAGTCATTTGCTTTATCTCATGAAATTCATACGAAAAGTTCTTTCCTAATAATACAATGTGAGACAGATAGTAAAAATAGACATATTTTCTACATAGGGTTCAAAATTAGAAAGTTCATAGGAGTTGCTAAAAAAATTTAAAAAGAATCCTGAGTTGACAAAAAAAGAAACTTAACATAAAAAGTGAAATTGAAAGTACTAATGCCTAATGTTCTGTACTTTCAAAGTAAAATTTTTATTGTCTAGAAAGCTTGGTAAAGGTGAGTGTAAAAATAAGATTTAGAAGCTGAAACTAAAAGCTGGATTTGGAATATAGAAACTATAGTTTTAGTTTTTCTCAGAAGTTACATATGAAAAAAATCCATGAGCCAAAGTGGGTGTGAGGGACTTGGTACAGATCAGCAAGAAGAAAAAGAGATGAAATGAAGTTCCCATATAACTACTTGAGTCCTCCTCCCAGGAACTCACCCCCACCCCAAATCTGGAAATAAAAATCTTGCATTTCGAAAGTGAAGACATCTCTTCCTGTAGATGCTGAAAGTGTGAATTAAGTCTAAAATTTAATTGCAACATTATTTTGATAGCATCAAAAATGTTAAGTACATCTAAAAGGTCACTCTTCTTATTGTTGGTAAAAAAATGGCTGTCAAAATTAAAATTTAATACTGAGAATCATGAATATTGACTCCTTTTATTAAAAAAATATGAAGAGAATAATATGCTGTAGATGCTGTACTGGGATAACTTTATTTGTTTTGCCACTTAATAGTCATTCCTCCTCCTTTGGGTAAGGCACTTCTAGTTGTCCTGAGGAAAGTACTTAATCCCCACTGTGTACAGTCTGGTAAGAGGGGAAGGTGCCTTGTCCCTTTCTGGCAGTGAGTGGGCCTGTGCCCCAGGGCAAGCTGGCCAAGCCCTGTCTCCTGGAACAGGAATCTTGAGCTCAGTGACCAAGCAGAGGACACTACGCAGTTGATGCTCATTCACTGGGGAGGTTGCTCCTTGAAGATATTGTTCCCCATCTCCTTGAACTGCCCTGGATCTTGCTCTTAGGTTAGTCCTTCAACTTCTCGTTCAGTTTTGGGAGCCCTTATTTCATATCCTATAAGCTTCCTTTTTTGTCTAAATTAACGTGAATTGTTTTTGATATTGTGAAACCAAAGAACACCAGTTGACAATCTAACACTATTTATCAGAGAAAGACCACCTTTCCACAATTTTTGCTAGTAAGTACAATTTGATTGAATATTGAATGAACTTTTGGAAGAAAACCAGGAAATATTTCATACTCACAAATAGAAACTTTTTAAGGAAAAAGTTCAATAGTGGCATAATGTTCAAAATACATAAATTCTTAAGAATAAATTTAAGAATCCGTCAAGTAGAATATGTACATACACATACACCCACTCACACAGAAAGAAGAGATGCAGTCACCAAGATTTTCATTTTAATGAAGACTAAAACAGCAAGTATTAGCTGTTTTCATACTGCCCCAACTTCCAGAGGCAGGGTCTACCCTGCTCTTCATTGACAAGAACTTGATATTTATTCTTTGATGCCAAAGAAAGTGAACGAAATGATTTTCCCAGTAAAAAAAATATCTCCCTATTGGGTATTTTTGGGGTCCTTATCCAACTATCACTTAAACTTTATAAGCCATAAAATGAAACTACTACAGTGTAAATATTCTTTTAAATTTATTTTCAAAATAAGGCTTTTGTGGTCAAGTACAAGAATTTTGGAGTAAAAAAGACTTTGATTCAGACACTGATTCTTCTGCTATAACATTGAGGAAGTTAACTGCCTGCTTTGAACCTAACTTTCTGTAACAGGAAAATGTCAATAATTATACCTATCTATTTGTAAGGTGTTCACAGCTGGTATTATTATTAACAGTCGTACTCATAGGTAGAAATTAATACTTCAAGAAACTACTTCTTACTGTATAAGAATTCCCCAATTCCAGGGTTGGAAAATCCCACAGAGTAGGAAATGGCAACCCACTCCAGTATTCTTGCCCAAAAAATTCCATGGATAGAGGAGCCTGGCAGGCTATAGGTTCACATAGAGGTGGACACGACTGAGTGACTGAGCATGCATGCAAGGATAACCTTAAATAAAAAGAGATTTTCACATTTAAATTTGAGCAATGCCTATATGGTAATTGAGATTATTTTTAGGAAAAGGAGTATTCTTGATTTTTGAAAATAATGTAGAAAATTTCTTATTTCTGATTGAAAAAGATATCTGTAAAAACTCCATGCTGACATCATAGGAATGCATCTATGCAAATATAATTTTTTCCTTCTTCTTAGGCAATATGGTAGGAAAAAGAAACATTTTAAAACATTTAAGGCATGATTGGAAGTGCTCGAAAACCAACTAAGGCCCTTTCAATGATTAGTAGAAAGCAGCTGGAAGAGCCTATGGATTACAGCCAGAGACTCCATCAATATGTATTGATCCTATTCTTCCCAGAAAGATACTGTACTAGTTGTTAATATACCCAGATACTCTTTATATCATCTTTCCCAATTTTATAAGCTGCATTCCGTCATTTTGAGTGTGAGTCCGTGTCTATTGAAGACAGCTATTAGGCATGACAATTCAATGGCTAAAACCAGAAAACAGACACAACAGACATGTCATACCTTGTTAAATTATCTAGATATTTTTTCCTTAAAAGGTCAACTTAAAAAGATACTCATGCTCAGAATCTTCCCAAAGAGATTGTTGAATTTAGCCCCCTATAACAGATGAATTCTAAGCAAATGGTAGCCATGAGCCTTTAAGAATTACCCAAATAACAGACTTACTATGTAAAATATTTCATATTCAGAAAATATTTTGACAATTCTAATTATTTTATTTTACCTATTTTCTCTAAGTGATATTGTCACTATATATTTATATATCAGCTTATTGCAGAAGTATCACTGCCAACAGAGATTTTAGGTACATTCCCTTGACATCTACTAAACCTTCCGGTTGTCTTCATGGGGTTGTCTGGTTGTCCTTTTATTAGCATTCTATCATCTTCAAAAGTACTTACAGATATATCTTCCTTTTTTTTTTTTAATGAATCAGTCATTTAATATATACATCCAAATTTCTCTGTTTACATTAAATAAAAGGTTGCATATCTGTATTATCAGAAAAGGTTAATTTTACTCACATCCACTATATTATCTTTGTTCTAATGAATAAAGTACAAATTACATGTGTTGGTCAAAACTCCCCACAATATAACCCCAAATTTCTTTTCCTGATTGAATTCTTCTTATTCCTTTGCCTGAATCCTCAGCTTCTCATAAAGATATACAACATGTGGTTCTGCCTGAAGATACCCTTCACTGTCTTTATTTTTTTTTTAAATTTTCTTTACTTTATTGTGTTGGTTTTGCCATACAATGACATGGAACCACCATGGGTTTACATATGCTCCCCCTCCAGAACCCCCCTCCCTCCTCCCTCCCGATTCCCTCCCCTTGGGACATCTCGGTGCACCAGCCCAGAGCATCAACCCTGGGCTGGCGATTGATTTCACATATGATAATTAATATGTTTCAATGTCATTCTCCCATATCATCCCACCCTTGTCCTCTTCCACAGAGTCCACGAGTCTGTTCTACACATCTGTGTTCCTTTTGTTGTCTTGCATGCAGGGTTCTCGTTACCATCTTTCTAAATTCCATATATATGTGTTAGTATACTGTATTGTTATTTTTCCTTCTGGCTTACTTCTCTCTGGATAATAGGCTCCAGTTCCGCCCACCTGAGTAGAACTGATTCAAATGAATATTTTTTAATGCTGAGTAACATTCCATTGTGTATATGTACCACAGCTTTCTTATCCATTAGTCAGTTGATGGGCATCTAGGTTGCTTCCATGTCCTGGCTATTGTAAACAATGCGGCGATGAACATTGGGGTACACGTATCTCT
>ML664199.1:29855199-30037187 GCA_007570785.1 Antilocapra americana | reverse complement strand
CTTCAGAATGGGAGAAAATAATAGCCAATGAAGCAACAGACAAACAATTAATCTCAAAAATATACAAACAACTCCTGCAGCTCCATTCTAGAAAAATAAACAACCCAATTAAAAAGTGGGCCAAAGAACTTAACAGACATTTCTCCAAAGAAGATATAAAAATGGCTAACAAACACATGAAAAGATGCTCAACATCACTCATTATCAGAGAAATGCAAATCTAAAACCACAATGAGGTATCACTTTACACCAGTCAGAATGGCTGCAATCCAAAAGTCTACAAGCAATAAATGCTGGAGAGGATGTGGAGAAAAGGGAACCCTCTTACACTGTTGGTGGGAATGCAAACTAGTACAGCCACTATGGAAAACAGTGTGGAGGTTCCTTAAAAAGCTGCAAATAGACCTGCCATATGACCCAGCAATCCCACTGCTGGGCATATACACCGAGGAAACCAGAATTGAAAGAGCCACGTGTACCCCAATGTTCATTGCTCTCACATCTTGAGTTTTTAAGAAACATCTGTCTGCTTGAGGTGAGCTGAGCTGTAATTTGTCTTTTTTTTTTTTTTTGATTCTATCAGTTTATTGCTACCAACGCATCTCTCTTCATCCTCTTGCACGTGTGCTTGCTCAGTCATGTAACCCCATGGGCTGCAGGCTGCCAGGCTCCTCTGCCCTTGGGCTTTTAGGATACTGGAGTGAGATGCCATTTCCTTCTCCATTGTCTGTTGTCTTAAACCCTTTAGTCCATCATTCCAAATTTTTGTTGCAACGAGACAAGAAATGAGGAAGAGAAATAAATCGACCTGACAATTGCATGGACTCCAGGCAGAAAGGAGAATAATCATTTCTGTTCCATTTCATGCTGGGAGGCTAGACGCCTTCAGGTAAAATAGCACCATTGAGAACCGCAAGACCTTGTCTTAACCTTCCCTCATCTAATGTTTTCTCACTAGGCTTGTTACAGTTCCTTAAATAGGCTAATCTCTGTTTCAGTTTTGGAATGAGTTAGTTCTTCCATCTAGAATGTTCTTCATCCCAGTTATTAGTCTCCTCTCTCAATAACTCCTTCAGTCATCATCATTGTCTCAGAGGGTTCTTAAATCAAGCTTCCTGCTCTACATCTCAGAATGGCTTCTTTCTTTCCTTCCTCACACTTCTCCCACTTTGTAAGTGCAGTTTTATTTGTATACAGTTACATAGGTGATTGCTGTTTCCCCCCTAAGAGCATGAGTTCCACAGAGCAGAAACTGTATCTGTTTTCCTAACCTCTGCTTCCATGGGCTCAGCACAGGAGCAAATTCTGAGTGCCCAGTGACTGAAAGGTAAATGGATGATGGAGTCCTAGCAGCCACCTTCAAAGACAGTTCTCTTTTTTTTGGTCAGTCACAAGACTATATATATATTTATATATTTCAGGGTAAAATGCTTTTGTTTGTGGATCTCCCTTTATCCTGAAAATGTTTAAAGTATATTAATTAATAAAAGATATTTAATTTCTCTTGTCCTGTGTTGGGAAATGAGATAATATCTGGCTTTTTTCTACCTTTCATAAGGTTATGGGGAAAGTCGAACATCATGATGTACATGTAAGTAATGTGTAAGTGCAATGAGCTGCAATAATTATTTTAAATTATCTAGACAATAAACTCTAACATGTATCTCCAGATCTCAGCCTGCCATTCCTAGGAGCCCAGGAGATGAACTTCTAAATCAAGCACCTTTAGAATGTGAAAGGGCCTCCATCCTCACATATTCATTTATTGATTCATTTACTAAGCACCTACTATGGGACAGTCATTGTGAGAAATGCTGAAACTATCAAGTTAAAGGATGCCTGTGATTGGAGGTCCACAGTCTATGAGACGAAAAAAGACATAAGCATAGTTAAATGCTCTAAGGTCCTCCAGGCACTAGAGCAGGCACACAGGAGCGTCCAGAGTCAGCACATTCCTGTAGGATGTTATTTCAAGAGACCTTTTAATGATGGAACTACTACAGAGTTATGGGCATGGTTAAAGACATCTACAAGTGATGTTGAAGGACCCAGGAAAAGAAACAGTTACCATCATAGGTTTAGAGGGTCAGAGGAAGGAAACAATATTACTGGAGCCCAGTTGAGAGCTAGATCTAGAAATAAAGGGCCAGTTGAAAAAGCTACATTGTAAAGGTGTTGACTGTAGCCAAACTTCACCATAGCAGGAAGGGAGCTAGAATAAATATCCCATCATCTTTCTCTTCTCCTCTCAGTTCTCTTGCCTAGTTGCCCATCGAAAAATACAAGTGGTGGCCAAAGAGCAAGGAAATTAGGTCATACCACTCATAGATTTCATAATCTCAGGGAATGGACCAGGGCACAGAAGTGCAGAGAATAACAGGGGCAGATGTAAAATAATCAGCACAGAATTCCCAGAAGAAAATTCTTGCCTCCACTTGGAATGGTCTCAGAGGAAAAGAGACTGTATTAGTTTCCCAGGGTTTCTGTAAAAAATTATGACCAACTGTCGGCATTAAAACAAGGGAATTATTTCTCTCACAGGTCAGGAGGTCAAAAACCAGCAGAGCCATGCTTTCTCTCAAGTCTCTTAGAGAGGAATCCTTTCTTGCCTCTCTTCCCACCCTAATCCAATATAATTTCATCTTAACCTGACCAACTGTGTCTAAAATGAAAGAAAGTGTTAGTCCCTCAGTCCTGTCTGACTCTTTGTGACCCCATGGATTGTAGCGTACCAGACTCCTCTGTCCAAGAAATTCTCTAGCTTTCTTCATAGTCCAACTCTCACATCCACACATGACTACTGGAAAAACGATAGCTCTGACTAGATGGACCTTCAATGGCAAAGTAGCATTTCTGCTTTTTCATGTGATGTCTAGGTTAGTCATAGCTTTTCTTCCAAGGAGCAAGTGTCTTTGAATTTCATGGCTACAGTAACATCTGTAGTGATTTTAGAGTCCCTCAAAATAAAATCTCTCACTATTTCCATTCTTTCCCTATCTATTTGCCATGAAGTAATGGGACTGGATGCCATGATCTTAGTTTTCTGAATGTTGAGCTTTAAGCCAACTTTTTCACTCTCCTCTTTCACTTTCATCAAGAGGCTCTTTAATTCTTCTTCACTTTCTGTCATAAGGGTGGTGTCATCTGCATATCTGAGGTTACTGATATTTCTCCCGGCAATCTTAATTCCACCTTATGCTTCATCCAGCCCAGCGTTTCTCATGATGTACTCTGCATATAAGTTAAATAAGCACGGTGACAATATACAGCCTTGACATAGTCGTTTTCCTATTTGGAACCAGTCTGTTGTTCCATCTCCAGTTTTAACCGTTGCTTCTTGACCTGTATAACAGATTTCTCAAGAAGCAGGTCAGGTGGTCTGGTGTTCCCATCTCTTTCAGAATTTTCCAGTTTATTATGATCCACACAGTCAAAGGCTTTGGCATAGTCAATAAAGCAGAAGTAAATGTTTTTTTGGAACTCTCTTGCTTTTGCGATGATCCAACGGATGCTGGCAATTTGCTCTTTGGTTCCTCTGCCTTTTCTAAATCCAGCTTAAACATCTGCAATTTCATGGTTCACGTACTTTTGATGCCTGGCTTGGAGAATTTTTTTTTTTCTTTGCAAAAGCATAAAGGGGTGTATTGCTAGCCGGGCTAGGGCGCAAGTCTCATCCAAGAAGTGGAATCCGACAAGAGCCCCGCGCTCTAGATCACAGTTGCTTTTATACAGGCAGTTCTTTGTTACAGCATTGGTATAGCTGGCAGTCAATATTTGGTCAGTTTAAATTGCGCATCTGCCCTGGATGGTCTATCTTTTGGCACGTGTGGGACTTTCCTGACTTGTGGGGGGAGGTATGAGGTGAGGGTGGGGGAGGTCACTGGAACTAGGGCAGGCTGTATCTCACAGCAGCCTGTCACAGAAGCTGTTTTGTTTACACACCACATTCCCCCCTGTCTCTAGTCCCAAAAGAGGCCCAATCATGGGCCTTTAATGAGCTCTATGTCATTGCTCAGCCAAGATGGATGTTAGTGAGGATTCTGGGAAGTGGACTGACACGCGGTGTCTCTTTTAGACTTTGTCCAAATTCTTCCGGTCGGTGGTGGCTCATCAGTTCTGTATTTCTTATCAGGATCTCCTGTCATAAAACAACTCATGCAAATGGTTACCATGATGCCTGGCCAGGATGGGTGGTTTTAATCAGTCTGGTTTTTTTTAACAAATTTTCTCTGAGAGACTTCATACTCAAGATACTTTTTGGGAATTGGGGCAGAGGTCTCTTTCTTCTATAACTTCTTCCTGCTGTGCATGGACGTAGGCCTGCCGAGCAGAGCAGAAGTCTGTCTTTATCTGATCTAAATCAAGGTATATATATATTTTTCTGAAACCAGCATTTACCCTTGCAATAACAGCAATTTAGTTTGGAACTGCTGGCTCCTCTCAGAGATGAAATAGAAAGGGGCCAAATAGGAGGCCCAACAGGATGATCATCACTGGTCCCCAGAAACAGGAGGCAACATTTGGGGTGAGAGCTGCAGGGTTTGCGACTTGGCTCCAGTTCTGTAGAAGAACCCAAAAGACACTTCCATGCACATTTCTTTGAGCAGGAACCAGGACCCTGCTTCAAGGCTGTACTACCATTTTTTAGTTTTTGTAGGTTTTTTTCACTAGCTTTCAGCAGACATTGTTTTGAAAATGGTAGCATCCAAGCCTTGACTCAGAAAACTCAAGTGTTCAGCAATACAATGTCCAATCCAAAATTACACCTGTAGTATCACCCAGTTATTTTTCAGGATGTCTGAACCATAGCTACTCCATTTGACTTTTAATTGTAAAATTTTTTGTAATGGCCAAAGCAGATATCACCATTAATGATGTCAGTGTTTTTCTAGATATGAGAAGATGCAAGAATTGGAACTCATAAAATCTTTTCCTGAAAAGATCTAACTATCTGAAGGCCTGTTCTGCCAGTTTTTTTCAGAGCACAGCGTGCCTCATTCCTGGTTTTCACCCTGAACTCCTCTCAGGGGCGTTGAAAGTCAGCAGTTGCAGTGGCCATGATTTAATCATTGTAGATGTAGATGACAAGTGTCAGTCTTTCGTTGGCAGAGCCCCTTTTTGCTCAAAAACTTGACCATGATTTTGAGGGGGGCATTTCATGACCATTTTATCTCATGGTGCTGAGAATGTCCATTCTCAGGTTTGGCAAAGATTCCGTTGACAGGCCACTCAACGTGCTGTTACTGGACTAGGCCATAATACAATATCCAGAATTCTCTGGACCACCTGTCTTATTAGCCTCTTGGTCCAGGAAAATATTTCCTCTTGTTGCTTTTTATCATATCTAGAGTTACACTGTTACCATCATCAATCTCATATGGGACTATATATTACTTTATTAGAAGCCTCAGACACACACTTGGCAGTGCAAGAAAGGGCAATCTTGCAAAACAGGTGAAATACAAACAACATAGCCAGCAGTACCAGCAAAGTCACAAGTAAGACTTAGGTCACGAGCTTCCATTAAATGCAGCCCAGTATACATCAGGTCTTCCGACCCACTCTGCAGAATCTTTATCTTCTAGGGAAACTGTATATTGGCACCACTGTCTATAAGGCACACAGTCCAGCCCTCTAGTGCTACTAGACTAATCATCTTTAGTATGATTTAATTATTTTTAACACAGAGGAGACTTTAAACTCAAATTACCATAACCTGGTGTTATCTATACAAATCTATCCCATAATCGTGGGAGATTTTTCCTCCTTTGCTGAAACTTTTCTTGTTGTTCTGACTGAGCTTGAGTAATAGAAAAAAGCTCAAATTTATGGCCAGAGTCAGAGTAGGCATTATCAATTGGCCCAGAGAGGGCTCTCATCTAGTAATATCACAGTGACCTGAATATGACTATAATTTTTTTTTTTTAAGTAAATTTTCTCAGGGCCAACCAGTTAGAGTCTTGTAGTAGAGAAATTTACCAAGGTAACCCAGAACTAGACTCAGGTAATTGGCCACAAACCCAACAATTGGATTGATTTCTAAAACTAGTATAGGATCAGGCCTATAACAGAAAAGCATTTGATTTATATGAAAAGGTCTAAGAAGTCAAGAAAACATTATAAAGGATCATACAAATCAGGTCCAGCATCTTAGGCAAGCTGTCTACCTCTGATGTCGTCATCTTCTCATCCTGGTGTAGTGTAGTTTCTCCTGATAAAAAGTCTTTTTATCAAGGTTGGAGACAGCCCCTTAAATTATGTCTTTTTCCAGTCCTGGTTGCAGATCATGAGGCATCTGATCTTCATCCAAAGATAGATTACTGAGATAAGCTTCAGAAACAAACTTAAAGTGTTTTTTTTTTTTTAGAATTCAATTAAATTTCACATTAATATCACATAACAGCAAAGAACTTTCTAAGAACTGAGTCTTACTACCTCTATTGGTAGACCTCCATTAACAAAATGGGATTTAACATTTATTGAAACATCATTTTGTCCCTAAAACTATCCTCACTTTCATCAAATATAACCAAATCAAGGCTAGTTTGTTTGCAAAACAGGTCTGTTCTCACTAACCTTGGTCTGATGATTCATATGCCCACAATTGATCACAAACTTCCTATTTTATTGAAACATTTATAGAGTCTCAGACTGAACTTTTAAAATAAAACAAGTCTGGGAAACTCACACCAAAGGCTTATCACAGACTTCGCCTAACAAATCTGGGTGAATTTTTCCCTTAAAGGTCTCAAAATTCCTGGGATTTTTGTGCCTGTTAGTGAGATAACCTTCTTAGCTCATTTGATAAGCTTACTGGAAACCTAAGAATTTCAAATTTCTGAAGAAATTAGATAGAAAATATTAATTGTATTGTTTATAACATATAATTTTACCAAATTATTTTCATAATTAGTGTGAGAGGAAGGTTTTCTCTACTCCTGGAAAACACAAGATTCTAACCTGTAATTTTTCGGTTAGAAACCATAAAAGTTCATTCGGTCCTTTTGTTAACTTTTGTGAAGTCATCTGGTTTTCCATTAGAGTACCAGGACATATCAGAATGTTAAGAACTCCATATAATTTCTAGAATATCTGTATTAGTAATTTTATCATACATTATAACATGAGTGGATTTATTACTCATTTGATAATATTTTTTTTGTAATTTAACCCACCAAATAAACACAATTAGTTTAATATCTCTCTTTGGGATGTTTCAGGGGCCCTCTGAAGCACCCCAAAGTTAGCCAGAGGTCAAAGAAACCTCAAAAGAATTCAATTTCAATAAATATCAAAAGGGTTTATAACAGTCGGATAGGATCATATAAGTCACTGTGAAACAACAGTTATTCACTATGGCTTGGAGAATTTTGAGCATTACTTTACTAGTGTGTGAGATGAGTGCAATTGTGCGGTAGTTCAAGCACTCTTTGGCATTGCCTTTCTTTGGGATTGGAATGAAACTGACCTTTTCCAGTCATGTGGCCTCTGCTGAGTTTTCCAAATCTGTTGGCATATAGAGTGCAGCACTTTCACATCATCATCTTTCAGGACTTGAAATAGCTCAACTGGAATGCCATCACCTCCACTAGCTTTGTTAGTAGTGATGCTTCCTAAGGCCCACTTGACTTTGGCATTCCAGGATGTCTGGCTAGGTGAGTGATCACACCATCATGGTTATCTAGGTCATAAAAATCTTTTTTGTATAGTTTTGTGTATTCTTTCCACCTCTTCTTAATATCTTCTGCTTCTGTTAGGTCCATACCATTTCTGTCCTTTATTGTGCCCATCTTTGCATGAAATGTTTCCTTGGTATCTCTAATTTGCTTGAAGAGATTTCTAGTCTTTCCCATTCTATTGTTTTCTTCTATTTCTTTGCATTGATCAGTGAGGAGGGTTTTCTCATCTCTCCTTGCTATTCTATGGAGTTCTGCATTCAAAAGGATATATCTTCCCTTTTCTCCTTTCCCTTTAGCTTCTTTTCTCTTATTAGCTATTTGCAAGCCCTCTTCAGACAACCATTTGGCCTTTTTGCATTTTTTTTTTTCTTGGAGATGGTCTTGATCACTGCTTCCTGTACAACGTCACAAACCTCTGTCCATAGGTCTTCAGACACTTTGTCTATCAGATCTAATCCTGTGAATTTGTTTCTCATTTCCACTGTATAATCATAAGGGATTTAATTTAGGTCCTACCTGAATGGTCTAGTGGTTTTCCCTACTTGCTTCAATTTAAGTCTGAATTTGGCAATAAGGAGTTCATGATCTGAGCCACAGTCAGTTTTTGCTGACTGTATAGAGCTTCTCCATCTATGGCTACAGAGAATATAATCAATCTGATTTTGGTATTAATCATCTGGTGTGTAAAGTCTTCTCTTGTCTTCCTGGAAAAGGGTGTTTTCTATGATCAGTCCATTCTCTTGGCAAAACTATTAGCCTTTTCCCATCTTCATTTTGTACTCCAAGGCCAAATTTGACTGTTACTTCAGATATTTCTTGACTTCCTACTTTTGTCTTCCAGTCCCCTTTGATGAAAAGGACATCTTTACTGAGTATTAGTTCCAGAAGGTCTTGTAGGTCTTCATAGAACCATTCAACTTCAACTTCTTCAGCATTACTGGTTGGGTTACTGTGATATTGAATGATTTGCCTTGGAAACAGAGATCATTCTGTCATTTTTGAGATTGCACCCAAGTATTGCATTTCATACCCTTTTGTTGACTATGAGGTCTACTCCATTTCTTCTAAAGGATTCTTGCCCATAATGGCAGATACAATGGTCATCTGAATTAAATTTGCCCATTTTAGTCCATTTTAATACTAATTCCTAAAATGTTGATGTTCACTCTTGCCATCTTCTCTTTGACCACTTCTAATTTACCTTGATTCATTGACCTAACATTCCAGGTTTCTATGCAATATTGCTCTTTATAGCACTGAACTTTACTTCCATCACCAGTCACATCCACAACTGGGCTTTGTTTTCACTTTGGCTCCGTGTCTTCATTCTTTCTGGAGTTATTTCTCCACTCTTCTCCAGTAGCATATTGGGCACCTACCAACCAGGAGAATTCACCTTTCAGTGTCATATCTTTTTGCCTTTTCATACTGTTCATGGGGTTCTCAAGGCAAGAATACTGAAGTGGTTTGCCATTCCCTTCTCCAGTTGACCATATTTTGTAAGAATTCTCCACCATAACCCATCCATCTTGGGTGGCCCTACAGGGCATGGCTCATAGTTTCATTTAGTTGGATAAGACTGTGGTTTATGTGATCAGTTTGATTAGTATTCTGTGATTGTGGTTTTCATTCTGTCTGCTCTTTGACAGAAAAGGATAAGAGGTTTATGGAAGCATCCTGATGGGAGAGACTGACTGTGGGAGAAACTGGGTCTTTTTCTGATGGGCCCGGCCATGCTCAGTAAATCTTTAATCCAATTTTCTATTGATAGGAGGAGCTGGTAGGAATTTTTAAATATAGAAAGGTAGAAAAAATTTGGTATCTTCATGAGAATTCAGCTAAATTAGTCTGAGTATGGTCTAAAGAGAAATGATGTTGTGAGATCACTTTTATAAAAGACAGGAAGGGACAGTGTTCCTAGGGTCAAACAAGGAGGGAGTCAGGAGGCAATGCAAATTTGAAGAAGTGTAGAAAAAACTGCTTTTCTAAGTCTAACCAGAAAGTCACCATATGATTGTAGGGAAATGAGGAATAGTCTGGGGGACCTTCTGCCAGAGACTGAAGTGGGAAGTTCAATTCTCAAGGGAGTTGCATAGCGTAAATGTCCCTGGACTTAGGAAGAAATAGTTTCACTTTGAAATGTCAAACTCTAGGCTAAGATGCTGCAACCAGAGAAAAGAAGTATCACAAAACACAGTGAGAAAGCTGTCTCTTGCCAGAGCCTGGTCAAGCCCAATGTCACTGGAGCAAGTAAGGACATCTCATTAAGCTCACAGAAGGGTGTTAACAGGTTTCCATAGATTTCTCCTCCCTTGGGACCAGCCTGACAGGACAATATAATAGGGATCAGACAGTGTTCAACTCATTAGGTTACATTTCTTTAGCAATAGTTAGATGGAAAATACGAGATTGAACATAGGCCAGAGTATTCAATATGTTTATTCAAATTACATGACAAATACATTACCCAGTATCTAGTGAAGTGTCTCCATAGCAGAGAGCAATGACATTTAGCATGGATTTCCAAAGTGTTCCTTGGCGACTCAACCATGCCCTGGGGAGCAGAAGAGAGTAGCAGGGAATGTACATATAGATCAAGGTGAAGGGTGGATTTCCAGGTAAGATTTTGTGTTGACAAATGGTATTGCAATGACACTTGTTTAGGGAATTACAAAAGATGATTCTCTCACCACCTCTGCCACTTTGAAGTTCTATAACCACAAGCTGCTCACTCTACTTCTTTATGCTGCCATGTAGCCACTTTCATATTCACTTGCTGTAACAAGTTATCTGTCTCTGGACTTGTATCAGAGCTATGCTTGTTTTGTTCCCTACTGCACAGTGGTTTCATAATGCCAGGAACAGACTAGATGCTAAGCAAGGATTTGCTGAACAAAGAAGTAAATTAGTGATTCTAGCATTATCTGGGACTGGGTGATTCAATTCCAGTTTCTAGATTAGTGATCTTAGAAATCAAACCACAAAAAAACTTAATTCAGTTTATGATGTTCTGAATGGCTTTTTGGTACCTTGAAAGGCCTTTGATCATTGAAATACACAAACACAACTGACTGGCAAAAATAATAAAGATCCATGAACTCTTCTCCACCCAGTATATCTTGCCCCCACTGCCCCTCAAGCCTCTAGAGATAATCCCCTAAATGAAAAAGTTGGATTTGCCACATGTTAAAATCGTATGTGCCAAGTTCTTGTTTATTTTTTCCTTCTTCAAATAGTTATTAGAAAAATTAAAAGAAATGCAGAAAAGTAGAAAGAAAAAGTATAGTTTTATAGTATTAGAGATACATGGATGACAGACGATTAGAATAACCAGCTTAGACAGTGTCATTGAAGTAAAACTTTAGGAAAGAAGCCATGAAATGAGATGAATACATCCAGACAAGGCCACATGAGGTTAACTCTCCTGGCAGGCAGATGGATCAACTGACAGAACCACAGCCTGACTCCATAATGAATAGGAGCTCTGAAGGTATTTCTTATGAAGGACCATCACTTTCAGAATTTTCAAAACCTTGAATGTGAAGTAATTCAGATTTCTGGCAGTCAGCTTAAAAAACTGTCTTCATGTTTTACAATGGATGAATAAGTGAATTGATGAATATGATGCTGGTCATGGTGTAGAAAATGCAAACAGAGAATAAAGGGCTCGTTGGAAGTGGCTCAGAGGCCAGATCTAAAAGGAGAAATTAAAGGGGCAAAGAGGTAAGAAGCAGTGTGGGGAAGGTGCTAAAGTGAAATGTGAAGCCAGAAAGCCTCTTGTTTAGATGATTCACTCTACTGGTAGAGTGGACTTGGATTACATGGCTAAATCTGAAATCTGAGCTTCTCTGCACAACAGAAGTGACCCACGTATGTCCCCAGCACACACTCTTCTGGTCATTTGAGGAAAGGATGAGATCATGTAAGATCCCCTGAGAAGGAACTGGCAACCCACTACAGTATATTTTCCTGGGAAATTGCATGGACAAAGGAGCCAGGTGTGCTGCAATCCATGGGGATGCAAAGAGTCAGACATGGCTAGTGACTAAATAACAATAACAACAATCATTTTACCTTTTTTTAGCAGCTTTATTGAAATACCATTGACATATACAACTGACCCATTTAAAGTATTCAGTTTAATAGTTTTTAGCATAGTCACAGAGTTATATGACCATCACTATGATCAATTTTAGAAGATTTTCATTGCCTAAAAAAGATACCCCATGGGACAAATGGAGAGAATTACATTGCCATATATACACTGAAAGTGAAAGTCACTCAGTCTTATCTGATTGTTTGCAACTACATGAACTATACAGTCCATGGAATTCTCCAGGCCAGAATACTGGAGTGGGTAGCTGTTCTCCTCTCCAAGGAATCTTCCCAACCCAGGGATCGAACCCAGGTCTCCCACATTGCAGTCAGATTCTTTATCAGCTGAGCCACCAGGGAGGCTCAAGAATACTGGAGTGGGTAGCCTATCCCTTCTCCAGGAGTTCTTCCTGACCCAGGAATCCAACTGAGGTCTCGTGCATTGCAGGTGGATTCTTTACCACTTAGCCACTGGGAAAGCCCCCTTGTGTAAAATAGCTAGCTAGTGAGAAACTGCTATAAAGCACAGGGAGCTCAGCTCCATGCTCTATGATGACCTAGAGGAGAGGGATTTGGGATGGGAGGGAACCTCAAGAGGGAGGGGATGTATGTATACATATAGCTATTCATGTTGTTTTACAGCAGGAACTAACAGCATTGTAAAGCAACTATACTCCAATTAAAAACAAATAAATCAAAATAAAATGAAAATAAATAAGATGAAAAAAGATACCCTAAAATTATTAGCAGTAATTCTCCCATTCCATTCTTCCCATCTCATATACACGTGCAGACACACACACCTCCACCACCACCTCCAGTCCTAGGCAGCCACTAATTTACTGTACTTTCTGTCTAGAGAGTTTCCTATTCTGAACATTTCATATAAGTGAGTTAATACAATAAGTGGTCTTCTGTGACTGGATCCTTTCACTCAGGATCATTTTCAAGGTTCAGTCACATTTTAGCATGAATCACTACTTCATTCACAGCTGATTTATCAACTAATAATTTTCCTTTCAGGGATATACCACATTGTCTGACCACTCATGAGTTGATGAATATTTGGATTGCTTGTACTTTTGCTACTATGAATAACGTTGCTATGAAAATATGTGTACCCGTTTTTGTGTAGAAGTATGTTTTCATTTCTCTTGAGTGCATACCTAGAAATGGAATGGCTGGGTCCTGTGGTAACTATGTTTGCCTTTTTAAGGAACAGCAAGTTTCTTTTCCAAGAATCTGCACTATTTTACAATTTTACATTTACAGTACCTTTGAGGAATGCCCAGAAGACCAATATTCCTGAACAGAGTGGGCAGTGGGAGGAGTAGAATTTGAAAAAAATCCACAACAGGGGTCATCAAATAAGTTACTACAGGCTATTGGGAAAATTTTATTTTTACTCTCAAAAGGGTTGAAAGCCATCAGAAGATTTTGATCACGAGGTTCATGTGATTTAAGTAACATTTTAGCAGGACTTTCCTGGAAGTTGTGTTTAGAGCAGACTGAAAGGGGAAGGGATTGGAGCATAGGCTTGTTACAAGATAAGATGATGATCAGCGTGAGGAATGTTGATGGCCTGGACCAAAAGAGATGCAAAGAAACATGATTGGAGTCTGAATCTATCTGGAAGGTAGCCATGAAATTAAAATATGCTTACTCCTTGGAAGGAAAGTTATGACCAATCTAGATAGCACATTAAAAAGCAGAGACATTACTTTGTCAACAAAGGTCTATCCAGTCAAGGCTATGGTTTTTCCAGCAGTCATGTATGGATGTGAGAGTTGGACTATAAAGAAAGCTGAGTGCCAAAGTATTCATGCTTTTTGAACTGTGGTGTTGGAGAAGACTCTTGAGAGTCCTTTGGATTGCAAGGAGATCCAACTAGTATATACTAAAGGAGATCAGTCCTGGGTGTTCATTGGAAGGACTGATGTTGAAACTGAAACTCCAATACTTTGGCCATCTCATGCGAAGAGTTGATTCATTGGAAAAAACCCTGATGCTGGGAAGGATTGGGGGCAGGAGGAGAAGGGGGCGACAGAGGATGAGATGGCTGGATGGCATCACAACTCAATGGAATGAGTTTGGGTGGACTCTGGGGGTTGGTGATGGACAGGGAGGCCTGGCATTCTGCTATTCATGGAGTCACAAAGAGTTGGACACAACTGAGCCACTGAACTGAACTGAATTGAATCTCTCTAATAAAGCTGAGAATCATTTTACATCTACTTCTAGTCTGCATCCAAAATGTGATTGAGATTTTATTGATATTCTACTAAATGTACTGAATTGGAAGGGATTCACTGAATTTATAGATTAACTTGGAGGACATTTGCTACAATATGGTTTCTCCTGCATGGACATTTATTCCCATCTTCTTTTATGATCACAGTAAAGGCTTGCAGTTTTCCTCATGTAGGTAGGTCTGTAAACTTATTTTTATGATCTTTTGTATGAGAGGGAGATGTGTATATATGTATCTAACAGGCTATCATTGATTTAGAGAAAAATACAGACTTTTGTGTATTTATTTTTTAACTGGCTCTTTTACTCAGCTCTCATTAGCCCTAATATTTTTTCAGCTGTATGCTCATATGCCAAGAAGTTTATTTACCTATTTCCATTATTTAGTCATGCTAGTTCTCTACCTGGGTAGGTGAGTTATGGTGGTAAAAAGGATTTGAAATTGATTTTATAAGCAAGGAAAGGTGGATCCTGGTGGTACATACCAGGGGAACTCCAGGATTTAGGGAGCAGCAAGGGAACACCAGGATAAGAGTGTGGTTGGGGACAGGGAATGAAGGAAGGGAAGAATTCAGCAGAAGGAAGTTCTCACAAAGGTCCTGAAATGAAGACTTCAGATATTTAAAGCAAGCTTGCAATTGTAACAGGGAAGAACAAATCTGACTCCATATTAAATCTGTTCCTTTCATTTTAATCCTTGTGCTTTGCTGCCTGTGCTAAATCATGCTGAGTCTGCACCTTTTGTAAAAGAATTTTGCCTATAGTCTGAAATATAGGGGATTGCCTATTCTCAGGGCTCTGACCTTTAAGAGTCCATTCATCTAGAGATGAAAAGTTGCAGAACAGAGAATAACATTTGTCTTGGAGGTTTATAGAAACACTGTGACCTGACCTACATGGACAGCTGCAAGAACAAAGAATTCCAACACCAAGAAGCTTATAACAACTAACCAGGCCCCTTCCACACTTTACCTTTAAAAGTGCTAAAATAAATAAATAAATAAATAAAAGTGCTTTGCTGAAACCCTTTGAGAATTTCAGAGTTTTTGAGCATGAGCCACACCAATGACCTTGCATGGCCCTGAAATAAAACTTTCTCTGCTCCCAACGCTGGTGTTTCAGTTTGTTTGACCTCACTGTGCATCAGGTACATGAACCTGAATTTGGTAACAGGCTCATTTGATTTAAATTTATTAGGGAACTTGGACGTTATGAGGCTGAAAGTTTCATTGTATCTTTTCCAAAGGGGGCGGGGAGGAGAGAATTTTCCACGGCTACAAGGTTAGTAGCTAAACCTGGGCTAGAATACAATCCAGATTCCTTTCCATTCTCGCTGCACTGAACAGCAGTCACCCTCACAGAGGAGGAGCCAAGTCCACAGAAATTCAAGAAGCAGAGTCTTTTGCCCCATCCCATCACTTCTGGTTGTCAAGAAGGTAGAATACTTTATGCTCTCCATAGGGTGTTGGGTTGGAGAGAGAGAAGATAAGAGGGAGGGAAGGAAAACAGCCTGCAAAGCCATCCATTGCTTACCCTTCTACAATGATTGGACCTTGGAGAAAATCACTTTGCTGGGCCTCAGCTATGATCACCTTAAAAATATTGAAATCATTTAAACTAGAAGCTGCTTCCAGTTCACAGATGTGTTTTGTTTTTACTGGATTTGAAAACAATTTTAACTTTTTGACAGCATTTAGAGGTCATGAAAATTTACATAAAATCCAGAATTCTGGCTTCTCTTTGAAAATGTTGAAGGTCTTTCAACATTGAACCAAGTTGCTGCATATTGTCTATCATCTATGTGGAGGGTTATCACTCACCATCTGCCATCATTCCTACTTACTCATTTAGGTCACTCATCTTGCCTCCATGGGCTTTTCTAACATGATCTCACAATCTTTCCTGATCCAAGGGTCTGTGACTTTGTGATGCTCTGATTCCCAGCATAGTCTTGGCAAATGCATCTCAAGTAAGGTTAACCCACATGTCTGTCCCTCTGGATATGTCCACTCAATGCTGTTTAGGCTCAGCTGATTTCTCCACTTCCCCATTGTCTTAGCACACTTCCTATCCCTGAAGCCCAGGCCACTGGGTCTTGGCAGTACAGCTGCAGATCCTTTGCTAGTCATTTGGATATTCTCTATTTCTCCCCTAAACTAAATGTCCTGGCTTCTGGCTTCTGCCCAGTATGACTTGGGAAGAAGGAAGTGATAGAACTGCCTTCCCTGGCTCCCTCTCAAAACAAATCCTTGTGATCTCTCTTTATCCCTCCATTCCACAAACTCTGGGGTAATAAATGAGTCAGCAACAAATGATAGCCATTGTATATCTAATATACAATATATCTAAGGGAAAGAGCCCAGTGTTGACACTGGTTTCTCAGTCTGCTAGAGACTCCTGCAGGGGTAGGAAGGAAATAAGCAGAGGAATCATGCTAATGAAATAGAGGCCAGTATAATCTGACAGAGCCCCAGGAACAGCCCTGTCCATGGTGTGACTAGGGGAAAATGAGACAATTTAGGAGCAGGAAGACAGGAGGCACCCATGCTGAAGAGTAGAGTTCCAAGAGCAACTTTACAGTCTGGGAAAGGATGAAAATCTTAAGGACATCTGGGCAAAGACAGGAAGGTAAAAAACACACCAAGAGTGCCAGGCTGAAGCAGTTATTTCAATAGGAGAAAATAAGGTCATCGTGTTGAGTGTAGGATGATGTAATGGATTATAAGATGCATCTCCTCTATGTTAAATTGACAGACAGAGCAGGCTGATGTTTTGGGCTTCCCTGCTGGCTCAGATGGTACAGAGTCTGCCTTTACGTAATGCAGGAGACCAGGTTCAATCCCTGGGTCAGAAAGATCCCCTGGAGAAGGGAATGGCAACCCACTCCAGTATCCTTGCCTGGAGAATCCCATGGGCAGAGGAGCCTGGCAGGCTACAGTCCAAAGTGTCAGACACAACTGAGCAAGTAACACACACTAGGCTTCACAGGGGTCTGAAAATATCCCTAGGTTAGTTTGATACTGTGGCTAAGCCTCAGCTCGGCATGAATTCTGTGACTTCCTTAACTTTCCATATTCTTAAATTAATTTGATGTACATTCCTCCCAAAACTGTTTTTCCATTGTGTTCTCCTCAAGAATAATCACCCAATCCTCTAATCACCTAAATAGGAACATGCTTTACTCTCCTATCTTCTCTCATTTACCATAATATCTCAAGTTATACAATTTTTACCTTTCTTATATTTACCAAACTTTCCCTTCCTTCAAGGATGTCTCTATGCTACAATGAAGAACTGACTCTATGTTGGATCTGTTTTTGTTCTAACTTTCCTTCCTGCTGCTTTCATTCGCTAAAAGGATACTGTGCATACATAATGGCTTGCATTGGGAATCCTGCCCCTCTGTCTGAATGTTTAACCAAAATGCCTTTTTTTCAGGACCATGTCCACCTGTGGATGGCTACCAGAGAAAGAAATTGATACATTCCCTCCTCCAGGCTGGCCATTTCAGGAGATATTTGCAAGACTAATGTTCTCTTTACTTTACTTCTTCAATTCCCCCTTCTCTGTTCTATAAAAGAACCTGGCATCCAGACCCTGATAAGATGGTTCTTTTGAGATATTAGTCTTCCACCTTGTCAGTCAGCCAGCTTTCCGAATAGCCTTATTCCTTGCCTCAGCACCTCATCTCTGATTCATTGGCCTGTTGTTAGGTGAGCAGAGTGAGTTTGGACTCAGTAACATCTACTCTTATAAATTAAGCACTGAGTTTCATCATTTCTTATGTGAATTTCCCCAGCAGCTTTCTTACTCAAATCTCTGCCCCAAGTTTGTACCAAATCCAATCCTCCCTCTACACAGAAGCTTGAATGACCTTTTGGAGATGAAAATCTAGTGTACTACTCCTAGTTTAAAACCCTTTCAGGCCCCATCCTAGTTTTTAGGCAAGGTAACGATCTGACCTTTCTTTCAACAATTCTTCCCATTATCTTCTCAAGGTACAAATTTTCAGGAAACTGAAAGGACCTTCTCACCACTGTGACTCCAATTAGAATGCCTTACATGCTTCATTATCTAGATAGTTCTTAACCCTCCTTCAAAAAGCAGCTCAGATTTCTCCATCTCTAGGAAGTCATTCCTGAAACTACAGCCCATATTGAATGCCTTTTGCATTTGGCTGCATTCTCCTGTAATCAATGCCTTTATGACCAGACTAGCTTCCCCAGAATAGACATGTTCTGGTCTGATCACTTTTCAGGCTGGGTAGCCTCTATACACAGCACAGTGCCTGGGCAGAGTTGGGTATAATTGTTAAATGAGGGAATAAATAAATAAAATCTTTGAATAAATGAATGGCTCAATCACTCCGTCATCAGTCAATCTATTACTCTCCATGGTCTCAGGCTGAACTGAATTCTCTGTTAGTGGAAACTTACTCTGGGACCTTTATAAGGTACTTAGAGAGCCAGCTGAATCAAATATAATCAAATTACTAATCAATTTATTCACTTCTCTGTTCTCTAAAATTAGGAGCATGGGAATGAATATGTATGAACATGTGTAATTATAGACACTTACTCACATAAATTATCTGGCAGGGCTCCTGATGCTACACTCATCAGAGTGAGATGCTTGTCTTCACTGTAGAGCTCTCTCCAGAGCACCATACTCCAAAAACAAAGTGGCTAAAGACTCTCCCCACTTTTATAATGTTTTCATTGCATATTTTTTTATAAGAACATTGCACATTCTCTCAAAAGCATCTGACTCCTCCAGTGATATTTCTGGGTGGAGTAGATATATAAGGTTAGGGTAGATGAAATGTGATATTGCTGGTTTTAAAATTTCATCACATACCCAGGAAATTAAATGTTCATCTTGCTCATCTTCTTTTCAAAGGATTATCTGATAGCACTTACCAAGTTCTCCATTCTTTTAATTATTATAAATAAGACAGAAAAAAAAATTTTTTTCCTTATGTTGTTATGTGGAAAGTCTGGATTGGGTACATTCTGTTTCTTAAAAAAGTTCTTAAGGAACTCATACCATGTGCTAAACCTGAAGGCTAGTCATTCATAGTTGTAGAAGTCTCCAGACTGTGAACAAGGTTATGAATAATTCTATTCTAACAATGGTAAAAGTGTTGAAAAGTATGTGTCCTAAATGTTGGAGAAAGATATCTGTCACCTCTGTTGGATCAATCATGTGAAAAGAACAGGCTTTTGAAACTGAAAGATTCTGGTTCAAATTCCAAGTCGATAACTTACTAGCTGTATAAACTCAAGCAAATTAAGTAACTGTCTGAGTTTTTTATTCCTAGTCTATAAATGAAGACAAATAATAAATATTTCATGAGATTGCTTGAGAGATTAAGCAATATAGCATATGTAAAATATCAAGCAAAATTCCTGATATTTAGTGAGAAGTTAGTAATAATATTCCCTCCCCTCTCTCTCAGGTAATTACTAAGTTAAAAACTTAGTGAGTATGTAAGTATTTTGGTGAATACTTAAGCCTCCAGTTCTTGGAATTAAGTGATCCATTGAGAGAGAATATGATTCATTAAAATGTAGTCTCATTCAGAACAACAAAACTTCCACATAAAAGGTATCTAAATACTACTAAGCATCAGGCAGTTAGTCACAACAGGAAGCCTGACATCTATCTCCTGGTCTACAAATTTTCTTCAGTTCTAAGGTGAATGATGAGCTGTTCTATAGCAGACTCGGGTTTACAATAGTGAGGATGACATAACTACTCACCTACTATGGTAGTTATCAAGGGTTAATAGAACTTGATATGCAAATGACAACAGGAGTTTATTGGAGACTATAATTCAGCATTCTGCCAAGTCTTTCTACTCTACAGCTCTTGGCGACTCTCTGCAATCCTATGGGTTTTCTTTGTGAAGATCATCAGTGACGTAGTAAAATAGTTATCCATGTATTATCAGTGCTGTCTTCAGAAGGTCACAGTTTCCATTTGCTGACATTCCTACTTATCAGCATTGAAATGTTATGAGTTTTATTATCAATTGAGGTTGACTTTAGATATTTTTTAAACCTACCATGCAGAGTGGTATATATATTTATCAGGATTTTTGATCAACAATTTTCAAATAATCAGGGTTTAAATTATATTGGCAAGTAGATTGTGTATCACCAGGCTCCACTACTAAGAGATAGATATGGATTTTCCCAAATCTACTTGTACAGTTACATTTCTTCTATAGTTAAACAAAGATGATATTTTTCCCTCCTTTTGAAGCAGAACAAATGAGAAAAGTGGTGGGGTATTTTTTGGCGGGATGGGGCTTTGCGTCATGTAGCAAGGGCTTCCCTAGTGGATCAAATGGTAAAGAATCTGCCTGCAATGAGGGAGACCAGGGCTCCATCCCTCAGTTAGGACAATACCCTGGAGGACGGAATGGCAACCCACTCTAGTATTCTTGCCTGTTGAATCACATGGACAGAGGAACCTTGCAGGCTACAGTTCACGTGGTCTGAAACAGTCGGACATGACTGAGCATGAAAGTGAACTCTTTCACTTTAATGTAGCAAATGTGAAACTCTCAAACAAAATGCTTGAGAGATGCTGGCCAACAGGATACCCACAGTATCAGCAATGGCCACAGGACTGGAAAAGGTCAGTTTTCATTCCAATCTCAAAGAAAGGCAATGCCAAAAAATGCTCAAACTACTGCACAATTGCATTCATCTCACACATTACCAAAGTACATAAAGGCTGTATGTTGTCACCTTGCTTATTTAACTTCTATGCAGAGTACATCATGCAAAATACTAGGCTGGATGAAGCACAAGCTGGAATCAAGATTGCAAGGAGAAATATCAATAACCCCAGATACACAGATGGCACCACCCATATGGCAAAAAGCAAAGAACTAAAGAGCCTTCTTGATGAAAGTGAAAGAGGAAAGTGAAAAAGTTGGCTTAAAACTCAACATTCAGAAAACTAAGATCATGGCATCTGGTCCCATCACTTCTTTCAAATAAACAGGACAGTGGAAACAGTGACGGACTTTATTTTGGAGGGCTCCAAAGTCACTGCAGATGGTGACTGCAGCCATGAAATTAAAAGACACTTTCCCCTTGGAAGAAAAGCTATGATCAACCTAGACAGCATATTAAAAAGCAGAGACATTACTTTGTCAGCAAAGGTCCATCTAGTCAAGGCTATGGTTTTTCCAGTAGTCATGTATGGATGTGAGAGCTGGACTACAAAGAAAGCCAGGCACTGAAGAACTGATGCTTTTGAACTGTGATGTTGGAGAAGACTCTTGAGAGTCCCTTGGACTGCAAGGAGATCCAACCAGTCCATCCTAAAGGAAATCAGTACTGAATATTCTTTGGAAGGACTGATGCTGAAGCTGAAACTCCAGTATTTAGGCCACTTGATGCAAAGAACTGACTCATTTGAAAAGACCCTGATTCTGGGAAGGACTGAAGGCAGGAAAAGAAGGGGACAACAGGATGAGATGGTTGGATTGCATCACCAGCTCAATGGACATGAGTTTGCATAAGCTCTGGGAGTTGATGATGGACAGGGAAGCCTGGTGTGTTGCAGTCCATGGGGTCACAAAGAGTCAGATTGAACTGAGTGATTGAACTGAACTGAGAGTACCCATTATTTTCAGAAATATCTAAGAACTGACCAGTTCATCTCTGACTTTAAAATGAGAGTTACTTTCTCAAGGGCTCTTAATGAGTTTATTATTTAAGGAACAGCTATCTGATCCAGTCACTTACAGAATCCTGCCCTGAGAGCTGAATGACAATAGGTTATCTAGGACCATGGATTCATAAAGGATTTTACTTCTGCAGTGCAAATCCAGCTATATTTGTAGTTCATCAAGTGGTTATTTAAAACCCAAGCAAGAGGCATCAGAGAGATATCTGATTGGTTGCTTTTTCCAGCATAAAACTGAAAAACTGTGGTTCTAGATCAGCCAACTCCAGAAAAGAATGCCATGGGGTCAAATACCCTTTCCAATTTCAACTCAAATGCTATTAGAGTTTCACATATGTGTGAAGTAAGACTAGTGACTTTCTAGTAACAAAACTTCCCTCCAAAAGCATAGAATTTATTAGATTGCCAGTGGCAAACCCCACAGTGAAAAAGAAAGTTGTAGAGGGTACTTTTCCAAAGATTTAAAGCTACTGTTTTGTCAAATCATCGGCTGTTACAACTGGAAAATTCCTTAGAGTTTATTTAATCTAAATTCCTCTTTTGTAAAAAGAGTGAAGTGACCCAGCTAATTAATAATTTAAGCTAGTAAGTTACCTTGTCACAGTTTCCATTTATTGCTTAATGTACAAAATGCTATCCTGAGGTCTCTACTTAACTCTTGATAACCTCATGTGGTAGGCAAGGTAAGCGAGATGATCATTTTTCAGGCTGGAGAATGAAAATTTAAAGGGCAACCAGAGGGAAAAAAATACAGAGCTTTGGACTGGTGATGGCAGGAGTTTGGCATTTTCTCCGTACTACTCAGGACTTTAGGATTCCCAGGTGGCTCAGTAGTAAAGAATCTGTTACCAGTGCAAGAGAAAAAGGAGATGTGGCTTCAATCCCTGGGTCATGAAACCCCCGGAAGAGGAAATGGCAACCTACTCCAGTATTCTTGCCTGAGAAATACCATGGACAGAGAAGCCTATACAGCCCATGGGGTCACAAAGAGTCAAACATGACTGAGTGACTGAGGACACAGCCCAGACACATGACTTGCAGAGTAGAATCTTGTTGCTGTTTAGTTGCTCATTCCTGTCCAACTATTTTTTGACCCCATGGATTGTAGCCCACCAGGCTCTTCCATTCATGAGATTTCCCAGACAAGAATACTGGAGTGTGTTGCCTCCAAGAACTCTGCGTCTTTAGGCAAATTATTCTTCCTCTCTGAGGCTCAGTTTCCTTATCTGAGAAGAAGGACTGCACGGATGTTCTCTAGTGGTCCTGTTATATTCCTAAGTGATCAAGCTGTGTGTGCATGCGTGCTAAGTCACTTCAGTCATGTTTGACTCTTTGTGATCCCATGGACTGTAGCCTACTAGGCTCCTCTATCCCTGGGATTATCCAGGCAAGAATACTGGAGTGGATTGTCACTCTCTCCTCTAGGGGATCTTCCCAACCCAGGGATGGAACCGTCATCTCTTATGTCTCCTGCATAGGTAGGCAGGTTCTTTACTGCTAGTGCCACCTAGGAAAACTCTGCTCAGGATGACCTCAAATATTATGTACCTCTGTCCCTCTTCCTGCCATTTCCAATAATCATTCAATAACGAAGTCACTCATCTAGAATTCATTCATTTCTATGTCATAGAGACAAAACCTAGGAAGCTAGACTGCCAAACAGTGTTGTGCTTGATTCTGTCCATGTCAGGGCTGAGTTTAGCCATGAGGTCTGAGCTTCCAAGGCTATATACCATTAGGTGCCCACAGGCTTTTCTTGAATTTACCTTGTCTATTAAATGACAAGGAATGATATAGGGTGAGATGCATGTTTTATTTATGTCATGATCATTTTTTCCAAGATGACAGTCATAAGGAACAGAATGACAGGCCATATTTTATAAACATGGAAGCTTTGTTACAATAGAAAAAAATCACTGTATTTAAATGATCAAATCTGAGTATTCTGAGTATCTGAGTATTCTGATACTCAGTCCCTATCTTAACATTGCCTCCCCTCACTAGTCACCTCAATTTTCAGTTGTGTCATCTATTAAATTGAAGGGTAGTGTGCTCCCTAGTGGGTGGGATTCAATCCTTCATGTGAAAGGAGCTAACATGTTTGTGTAAAAAAACATATATGGAAGATGTCAAACTCACCAGTTATTGAAAGTACAAATTAAAATGTTTGTATAAGTATATGCATATAGTGATTACCTAGAGTGTATATATATGATGTATATTTTATATACATTTATAAAGAGTTTAACATAATATTTATATATATATATATATATAATTTACATAAATGTATTTATGTATTAAGTATCACATAAAGCAAAGTAAATTCTGAAAGAACAAAAATAATCAATTTTAGAAAGGCAGATTAAAACTTATACTCTTGTAGCAGTTAGGAACAATAACAACTGATACATGACTATTTAGGAAAATCAATTTGTCAACATAATTCTAAGGAAACATGCTATATGCATAAGGATATTCCCTAAGAAGAAAAACACAAGAAATTACCTTGGGATATTTGAAAACTGGTGATGTTACTTTGGTACATCACTTAACATGGACTATTCCTCAGGCATTAAAATCATAACTCTATCACATGGAAGATTGCATAGTATGTACAAATGCTTTGTCTAGTAATATCAAGTTTCTTAGTAGAATAAAAAATTATAACCACCTCTGCAATTAGGTAAAATACACCTATTAGGGTAGGCTAAGTGCTAGTAAAAATAATCCCCAAACCTGAGTAGCTAAAACTAATAAAGCTTCATTTCTCACTCAAATCACAGTCTGATTTAGGTCAGCAAGGTATGGTGTGTGGTCTTTGCTCTGTGCAGTTATTCAGGGACACAGGATTCTTGTAAGTAATGATTGGGTCACTTTCTAGTGTCTCCTCCCCTGGATCCTTTTCATCTGGAGGGCAGGTGGAGAAAATGAGACGTGAAAAAGGCTTACTTGCTCTTAACTACCTCTTCTTGAAAGTGACAAGCGTGGCTTCTGCTCAAGAAGATTGGCAAGAAAAGTCACATGGACCCTGGTCAGACCTAGAATAAGGTGGGTAGAAGGCTCATGTAGTGAGTACTCAGGAGGAAAAGAGGGTGGGTCTGGTGAGCACCTGGTCAGTCTGTGTCACGATCAGTTCAGCTGATCAGTTGATCAAATCAGTTCAGTCACTCAGTTATGCAACCCCATGGACTGCAGCACACCAGGCCTCCCTGTCCATCACCAACTCCCAGAGTTTACTCAAACTCATGTCCATTGAGTCGGTGATGCCATCCAACCATCTCATCCCCTGTCGTCCCCTTCTCTTCCTGCCTTCAATCTTTCCCAGCATCAGGATCTTTTCCAATGAGTCAGTTCTTTGCATCAGGTGGCCAAAATACTGGAGTTTCAGCTTCAGCATCAATCCTTCCAATAAATGTGTCAGGATATGTATATGAATTAACAGTAAGAGAATGTAAACAGAGAAAGGGTAAATTTACTATAGAGCTAGATTTACTTGCTAATAAAAGGTTTATTTATTTATTAAGATACAGGCAATTTTTCTTTTTTATATTATCTTGTATTTAAAAGCTACAAATATGATAAAATAAAAGATTAGCCTAAAACACTGGAGTTAGCTTAAATGATATACAAGGCTAATTCTGTGTCTAATACCCAATGACTAGTAATTGCAACATATTGAGATTTTATCATCCAGCCTCATTTCTCTCCATGCCTTCTCCTGTCTTCCAAGAACCTAGACCTCAAGAAATATGGTCTAAATTTTGCAGACGATTTGATGGGAGATCTGAAGCATGGACACTCATTAATGGGATAGAAGATTTTAATTAAGCTCCATATGCAATTATAACTTTGCTGCTTATTAACAGTGATGAGAAAAATTACACAGCTATGATCACTGGCAGAGCTATTAATGGGTTTCTTGATGACATAACATTTGTTTAATGGAAGTATTTCCTTTTATGAACAAGTACCATCCGAGAGCAATTTGTCATTGTTATTAATTCAAGATCATTTCATCTGTCACTCAATACCAGGCCCAATTAAGAGACTGGTCCATGAGACTCCACTGAGTATCTCTGCCAGGCAGAGAGGTTTAATAATAAAAATAAATTGGGATGAATATCAAAGTCTGTTTAAAGGGTCAGGTCTCTTAAAACACAAAAAAAGGTGCTGTACAAAAATAAAACTGACTTTTTTTCCTTCTAGAAAGATAAAAGTTGTTTATGCAGCTTAGGTGATTAGCAATAAAATTCTTTGCATGCAAATTAAAGTGATCATTTTTTTCCTGTAAAAAAGAGATGAGAGTCATTTTGGAGATGCTCCAGCCCAGCCTTGAATATTATTTATTTACACGCTTCCACCAGGCCGTGATGAAATGAACACATTGAAAAGCAGTCACCTCTGAATAGGTTCATAGTGCAAAAGTGAGTGTATTTGTTTGCTAGGGCTGCCATAACAAAATGCCACAAACGGGGTGGCTTACAAAACAGGGGGTTAGTTTTTCACAGTTCTCGGGGCTGGAAGTTCAAGATCAAGGGATCAGCAGGTTTGCTTTCTCCTGAGGTTTGCAGGTGGTCATCTTCTGGCTGTGTCCCCATGTGGCCTGTTCTCTGTATAAGCATCCCTGATGTCTCACCATCTTCTTAAGAATACCAGTCAGATTAATTCTCCATTTTTATAACTTCATATAACCTTACTAACCTCTTTAATGACTCTGTCTCCATGTACAGTTGCATTGAAGGTTTAGGGTTTCTGCATATAAATTTTGGAGACACAGTTCAAACCAGAGTAGTGATTATATTACTTTTTTTAAAAGTATTTATTTCATTTTGGCTCTGCTGGGTCTTCATTGCTCTGCGGGCTTTTCTCTAGTTGCGGCAAGCAAGCAAATGGAAAATACACAGAGTAAAGAAGAGGAAGCAGTAGAAAAAAATATCTGGATTGTACCTCCTACTATTCAATTCCTTATGTCAGAGACCACAGGACATAAGCTAAAAAACAGAGTCTGATATGCATTACTTTGACATCCTGTACCTTGGACTCCTTTTTGGCCCCGGTGGTAAAGAATCTGCCTGCCGATGCAGGAGACACAGGGACTCACATTCAACCCCTGGGTCAGGAAGATCCCCTGGAGGAGGACAAGGCAACATACTCTAGTATTCTTGTCTGGAGAATCCCCATGGACAGAGGAACCTGGGAAGCTATGGTCCATGGGGTCTCAAAGAGTCGGACACAACTGAAGCAACTTACTACATAGTACACACACATGCCTTTTTATGTTTAAAATATCTTCTTCATAGGATTATTGAAAGAAAGAAAATAAACAATAGAGGTAAATCACAGCAAATTTATAGCAAACGTTTTCTACTTCTTACTAGCTTCCTAGCATAGGACAAGTGAGAAAATCTCTGTCTCAAGCTCTGCATTTCTAAAATGAGGATAATGGGATAATGACACTTTTCCCAAGAGATTGTTATGAGAAATATTTTTATTTATATAACTTTATTCATATAGGTATGTCTTTAGTATAAACATATGAATAATTCACATATAAATATAATTTTACCTATTATATAATGCACGGCATTTATATTTACTGATGATAAATAATTTTATTTACATATACATTTAATTTATCATTTGGATGATATACTTAAATGCAGCAACAAACAGCGACATACTCAGTGGCAGCATTCAAATAGGACAGGGTGGGAGTATAGAGAATTTTAGAATAACAATGAAACCAACCAGAAGTCAGCCTGATTTTTATCATCATCATTCAGTGATGAAATTCCCTCCCTACTATGGCAGAAGACTTCCATTTCCATTATGGCAGACCACTTCTCTTATTAAGAGAGACTATACATAATTGTTTCTCTAGTCAGTGGTATTAACAAAGAAGATCCTGGATAAGGGCTAGCTTAACAAATATCATACAGAATTTCTTATATGTGTGGAGGACTTTAATTTTGAAATGCACTCGGGCACATTTACTCATTTGGTATTGTTAAGGTTGAGTCACCCTGATTGAGATTCCACACAAGTTCACTGCATGCTTGCTGTCTATTACTCAGTCCTGGCTGCCCCGTGAACCTCCTGGGGAGCTAGAAAAAGGATCAATGTCTATGCTTCACTTCAGGCCAATTAAATTGGAATTTCAAGGGGGGGGGGCCTGGTCACTGGTGGTACCTTTTAAAGGCTCCTCAAATGATTCTACCATGAAAGCAGGGTTGAGAAGACCAGAGCCTGTTCATGTTCATGATGATTATATGATTAGACTGGCATTGGTCTCACAAGTCCATATTGGAGTGTCTCCCCATTCCTCTATTTTTTCATCTTTAAAAAGAGAGTAAAGTACCCACCTCAAAGGGCTGTTGTGAGGTGTAAATGAGATAATTCATGCAAGGCATTGAGAATAGTACCTGGCACACAATAAGAATTCAATAAATACAGGCTATTACAATTATAACAACACTTTGGCACGTGACCTTGGCAAGAGGCCGTTGCTGTCCATTATATGCATAAGCAAATGAGCTCAGAGAATTTAGTTGCTTGTAAATGAGAAAGGAAGAAACAGATCATGGGCTTACAGATCAGAAATAATATGTACAGTACCAACTGCCTGGAGGTTTTTTAAACACCCACCAAAAATAGAGTCTGGTAGATGACTATCAAGCCTTCTATTGCAATTATCTGAACCCTTCTTTGCCTATTGTATGTTCCCAGTCAGCACCACACTTTAGACTCAGGTGAGCAAGGTTCTACTTGGTCCCCGCTTCAGGACACCCCACATTTTTGGTCTCTTTCCAGCAGCTGGTAGTGTGAAGGCCAGATCAGGACATCTACTGGGAAACTCTGAGCCCAGCTGGGTTCTATATGGGCTTAAGTTCCCATTCGGACCAGAAGAGTCCCGCTGTGCAGGGTAGTTTTTCTTTAGTGGAATTGCACAAGACTGGCTTGCCAGAATGGAGCTAATATGCTGATTTGAAGTGGTTCAAATTGTTTCTCTAGACAGGAACCCCCAAAAACTTTTTACTTAGCCCCATTACACCTTAAAGGCAGCCTTGCTTCCAATGAGCAAAACTGTATATTTCAAATTTAAACATGCAAACATTTTCACTGGAAATATTGATTACTACATATCTTTAAGCCTGCAAGTTTTTCATTTATAAGTCAAAGAAAACTATCCAATAAATATTATGCATATTCAGAAGCAAAGGTATAGTGCTGGGCAGAAAAGCAGCAATCCTAGGTACTCTAGTGAATGCTAAAATGTATTTGTGCAGCTTATTAAAATGTATTTCTGTATTCTATGACCTCTCAGGCTGGTGAGATAGACAAGTGAATGGTGTCTAAGTTGATACCATATCAGCACCTGCTTAATCTCTAAAACTCAGTTGTTTTTTTAATCTGAGGGCTAATAAGAGTACCCACCTGACAATGTTGTTGAAGGGAGTGAATGAAATAAACAGGTAGTAAATAGCTTAGCATAATGCAACCAATGTTAGTAACACTGTAATATTAATTCTACTAATAGTTTCATAAGTAACATTGTACATGCTTAGTAAACACTGGCCTCAGAGCATTTTGTAATAACTAGGATGATAAAGCTACTGACATTCAGTGCCTGAAATGTATAAGAGAAAAGCAACAATTTCCACCTGGAAAACAGTTAATGGCTTCTTGGAGACAGTGTTTATAGGCTTATTAGAAGGAGAAGCATAGTTTTTTCATGGTATGAATGAGGATTTGAGGGTGGGATGGGACAGAGAAAAGAGAAAGTCTACATGGATTACCAGGATCCAAGTTAGGGGGTGGGAAAGTGGCTTCACTCATGGCTGAGTGAAGAATTTAGGGGCAGGAAGGTTCAGCAGATAAGCCTAACACCCTACTTAGAGAAATCCGCAGACAAGCTTCAATCTTTCCTTGACAGGTCTGCAGTGACCTTAAGGGCACATTGACGCTGATGAAGTTTGACACCTGCCACGTATGTGATGAGCAGAGGAATTACTCTTCTGACACTCGAGAAAGACATCACTGCCCAAGAGGCAGTCAAGTCTCCAGGTGACAGGTGGGCCATATAACAAATAGGAAACCAGGTTTAAAAGAAAAAAAGGAGAAGAAATAAACAGCTGACTCAGTTCAGGTAGGAGAACTGATAATATCCAGAGTCTGGTCTGAGCTTGCATATCCAGAAGCCTCAGCCAGCACTTCTGACCCCTTTTGGAGCAACTCCAACTCCTGTAGCCCCACTGGCACCCCTGAGAGGCAGGTGGGCCCTGGTCTAGTCAGGACTGGTCTCAAATGCAATACTTTGAATCTTCACCATAATATTTCTGTGCAACTGAGTGGCCTTCCTTCAGCATCTTTGTCTCAGGCATCCCCACATCCTTTCCTTCCCACCCAACTCAGTGAGACTGAGTTTCCTGCCCAGCTCACATCTGTGACTAAACAAAACATGGCTAAAAGTTGCTTAAATAGAAGTAGTAAAAGAAACAGAGAGAGGATCATTTTATACAACAAAAAAGCCTTCTCAGGCTTTTCTATGAGTTACTCAGCCTAATTTGGACCATAGGTGTGGATTCAACCAGAGGCAGAACTAATTTATTACATGATACAGTAAGACTGTGACTTTCTGGCAAGCTCCACAGAAGACTGTTCCAGGTAGAGTTAAAAATCAGATGCTACATCTCAGCATATTGCTGCCCATTTCTAGCTGAGACCTTCATCATTTAACAGGTCCTGCTAGGAGATTAATTTAGAATCAGTGGCTGCCAACATGGGCCATACATTAGGATCACCTAGGGAGTTTTAAAATCTGCATGCCCAGAACAATTGCAATGGGATATCTAATGGGGAGGGAGAGATAGGGCCCAGGGCTCAGTATTTTCTAAAGCTACCCAGGTGATTCAAGTGCAAACAAGTTTGAGCACCTCTTTCTTACAGGGGGCAGACGGCAGCCTCCAGAAATGACATCCTGTCCTCCAACCCCTAACCAAAGACTCCAAGTCCATCCTGCCATAATGTGGAGGTGGGGCAACACCCCCACGAAAAACAAATGCTCTAGAGAGAAGAAATAAAATGAATGTTACTCACTGAAGGGGGATTGAATGTGAACACATTTTCTGGTAGCAAAGAATATACTTGACTCTGGGGCTCTAAAGGGGAGGCTCAAACAATGACATGGGTGCATAGACAGGAAAGGCATAAACAACATTAACTTCATTTCTTTGACACAGAGCCCCACTAAGTCCCTGGAGAAGGAAGCCAACCATCATCGTCTTTAGAGAAGCAGCATGGTTTGAGGGGGATGCTCCTCACTGGGAGTCCCAGATCCAAGCCTGTCACTTAATTACTATGGCATCTTGTGCAAGCCACTATTTACAAAGCATATTTTTTGAAAGATAACACATACACAAACACAGAGAAGAGTAAACAAGTGGTAAGTATGCAGCTCAACTAATCATCATGAAGTGAACATACACACATACACACACACACACACACACAACCACCATAAAAATCCAGAAAGAGAACATTAGCCAAAACAATTTGAATGTATCCTGAGCATCTGTGTTGTGCCAGGGAGCCATCAGGGACTATACATGCACAGATAATGATACAGAAATGACACAAAAGCTCTCAACTCTAAAAGAGCTGCAATCTAGTACATGCTTGCTAAGCTGCTTCAGTGGTGTCTAATTCTGTGACACCTTATGGACTGTAGTCCACCAGGCTTGTCTGTCCATGGGATTCTCCAGACAAGAATCCTGGAGTGGGCTGCCATGTCCTCCTCCAAGGAATCTTCCCAACCCAGGGATCAAACCCTAATCTCCCATGTCGCCTGCATTGACAGGCAGGTTCTTTATCACTAGTGATACCTGGGAAGCCCCAAGTCTAGAGGGAGATAAATATATCAACAATCACAGCACTGAAAGCCACACAGTTTTACAATAAATTTTCTTTAGGTAAAAAGTAATGTGTAGTGGATGATGATAGATTTATTTAAAGCATTCCTCATAAGGGAATTATCTATGTTTAGATTTATTCCATAGATCATCAGAACTGTGCTTAGGAAAGTCCCTTTGAGTATATTCAGTGAGACCATGATTTAGAAGATGACAGTGGATAAAACTGATAGCTGAATAGTTTTATACGAGAAATGAACAGAAATGGGGGAACTTGAAAAGTGGGGGATGGGAAAGAAAGAGAGAAAGTCAAAGAAATATGACAGGAAGTTGTCTCTACACAAAAGTGACCAATCAGAAAATCCCAATAACAGTGTAATCAAAGGGCTTTTGAGAATAGGGTTTTCTAATTATCAATTTAATTTATTGATTCTATTAATCATCTTCTCTCCTCCCCAATGCTTCTGTAAACTGTGGCATTTTTTAATGTTTTGTGTGGCTGATCTGGGGTAAAAGCAAGAGGAAGTGCTGAGTTCTAGAGCTGGATAAACACAGAGCAGAAGGAATGGAACAAAAAAATGAGATTGAAGGAGAGTGAGGGTTAGGGAGACAGGCACTCTGATTCAGGGGTACCCAGAGAAGAAAACTCCTGGAAATGCATAGAAACCATGAAGTAGGCATTGACTTTCCCCCAAGACGCTCAATGGGGTATTAAGGCAGTTCTGCTCACATCTCCAAATTTCAGGTTGCCATCAGCTGACAACTGCTTGATGTGGCACACCCTTGAATGACATATTTGCCCTGCCCTTCACTCCTGAATGCCAAGTACAATGAGTTTAGAGTACATAAAATGATTAGTATACATGCACTTCAAGGCCTGTTTTTGATGCAAGTGAGCACTAAAATGTCCCAGGTCACCTGATGCGCTGGTTCACTGCTAACCATTCGTCTCATGCTATACAAAATGGAAGGAAGGATATGCCTTTGCATTGTGGTGCTAGAGAAGATTCTTGAGAATCCCTTGGACTGCAAAGAGATCAAACCAACTTATTCTAAAGAAAGTCAACTCTGAATATTGTTTGGAAGCACTGATGCTGAAGCTGAAGCTTCCCAGGTGGCACTAGTGGTAAAGAAGCTGCCACCAGTTCAGGAGAGGTAAGAGACATGGTTCAATTCCTGGGTTGGGAAGATCCCCTAGAAGAGGGTATGGAAACCCAATCTAGTATTCTTGCCTGGAAAATCCCATGGACAGAGGAGCCTGGTGGGCTACAGTTTATTCGGTTGCGAAGTGTAAGGCATGACTGAAGCAAGAGCATGCACACACACCTTTGAATCGTGGTGCTGGAGAAGAGTCCTGAGAGTCCCTTGGATTTCAAGGAAATCAAACCAATCATCCTAAAGGAAATCAATCCTGAGTATTCATTGGAAGGACTGATGCCAAAGCTGAAGCTCCAATATTTTGGCCACCTGATGCGAAGATCTGACTCATTGGAAAAGACCCTGATGCTGGGAAGGATTGAAGGCAAAAGAAGAGGGCTGCAGAAGATGAGATGGTTGGATGGCATCACAGATTCAAAGGGCATGAATCTGAGCAAACTCTGGGAGATAGTGAAGGACAGGGAAGCCTGGAGTGCTGCAGTCCATGGAGTCACAAAGATTCAGACACAACTCAGTGACTGAACAACAAATGCTTCTTTATGATAAAGCTCTCTGGTGCTCTGCCATCTCACAATGCTTCCGATATTAGGTCAGCATAAAGCCACCCTAGATACACCCCCAGGTGTACTCCTCATAGCCTCCCCTAAACCACAGCATCCTCTAATTCTAGTAGGTGAGCAGAAAACCCATCCAGCTCAGCAGAACACACTCTCCCTGGTACACAAAGCAGGCTTGCAGGTATTTGCAATCTGCATCAGCTACCACTTTCTAGAATACAGAGCCTGTGCAGCCACCATCTGAAATATGCAGTATAAGAATGTCAAGGGCAGGTTGGAAGGAGGAAAAAGTCTAATAAGGGCAGTATTTATTTTTGTTTGGGAGAGGTCAGACTCTGAATCTCAGCTGACTGGGACATATGCTGCTTCCAAGCAAAGGGAAAATAGAAAAACAGAAAATAGAAGAAGGCTGCAAAAAGAGCTGTCTGAATGATCTTTCCTATATAAGGCCAGAACTGAGACCAGTGGGAAGCAGATTTGAGTTCAATTTAAGAATATTGTCTTGGCTGCAGCTAACAAGAGTGGGAAGGCTTTCTTTGTGGATTAGTGGGAAGCGGGAAATTCAAGAAAATGTCTGAATTGCCATTTGTCAGAAATTCTCTGGGTAGGTGGTGGGCCCTGCATGAGTATGTGCTCAGTTGCTTCAGTCATGTCTGACTCTTTGCAACCCCAAGGACTGAGGCCCACCAGGCTCTGTCCATGGTATTCTCCAGGCAGGAATACTGAAGAGGGTTCCCATTTCCTCCTCCAGGGCATCTTCCTTACCCAAGGATCAAACCCGCATCTGCCAGCAACTCCTGCACTGAAAGCAGGTTCTTTACCTACTGAGCCACCTGGGAAGCCCAGGGATGTGCAGTCCCAGATATAAATCAGAGAGATGTGAGGGAGACTTCCAAACGCACTGAGAAGTCACTCCAGCTGCTTCTATACACTGCACCCATCCTGGTGAATAGGATGGTCCCAAAGCACTGAAAAATGCAAAATGCTCTATAGATGTCTTAAAAGAGAAAATTCAGTGGACTCTGAACTAATTATTCACAAAGTGAGGTGTGGAGAAACCATAAAAAGGGCAAGTGACTGGATTCTAGAGCTTATGAACTGCCTAAGATTAACACTCTATTCCTTTGGGAAATGTAGACACAGAGCAGAGGTTAGGAGTCTCTTTGCTTAGTCAAGGAGTGCCTAAGAGAAGTGTGATAGGAAAAATTCTAAAGATTGTGCTGCCAAGAAAATTTCTGTCCTGAGGTCATTCAATCAAACTAATCTTGGCGTTGCTATGAAAAGAATTTACAGCTGTAATTAAAGTCCCTGAACAACCTTAAAATATGGAAAACTTCTGAATGTGGCTGAATTAATTGCACTAGCCCTTGAAAGCACAGAGTTTACAGCAATGGAGGGGAAAGGAAGTCAGAGGGAAATTCAGAGATCCCAAATGTGAGGACATTCAAGAAACTGAGACCATGGAATCCGGTCCCATCACTTCATGGCAAATAGATGGGGAAACGATGGAAACAGTGGCTGATTTTATTTTCTTGGGCTCCAAAATCACTGTAGATGGTGACTGCAGCCATGAAATTAAAAGACGCTTGCTCCTTGGAAGAAAAGCTATGATGAACCTAGACAGCATATTAAAAGGCAGAGACATTACCTTACCAACAAAGGTCCGTCCTGATGCTGAAGCTGAAATGTCAATAGTTTGGCCACCTGATGTGAAAAACTGACTCTTTTAAAAAGACCCTGATGCTGGGAAGGATTGAAGGTGGGAGGAGAAGGGGATGAGAGAGGATGAGATGATTGGATGGCATTACCAACGCAGACATGAGTTTGAGCAGGCTCTAGGAGTTGATGACAGACAGGGAAGCCTGGCATGCTGCAGTCTGTGGAGTCTCAAAGAATCGGACATGACTGAGTGACTGAACTGAACTGAAACTTGAGAAGGACTCTGTGACTACTACTGGTCTGACAATGGATGGAGTCATAGGAGTGATATGAACAGTCTCCAATAACTGAGAACAAATCTCAGCTGACAACCAGCAGAGCAGCAGGAACTTTAGGACTACACAAGCAAGGAACTGATCCTGCCAACAATCTGATGGAACTTGGAAGTGGATCCTTCCCAGACAAAACCCCAGCCCAGCCAACACCTTGACTTCAGCACTTCATGAGACCACAAGCAGAGAACCAATTGAGAGCTCCTGGACTGCTGAGCTGCCTAACTGTGAAATAAAAGATGAGTGGGCATTGTTTTAAGTCCCTAAGTTTGTAGGAGTTTGTTACAAAGCAATAGGCAATGAGAGCTTCCCAGGTTACTCCGTGGTAATGAATCTGCCTGTCAATGCAGGAGACTTAGGTTTGATCCCTGGGTCAGGAAGATCCCCTGGGGGAGGAAGGAGCAACCCATTCCAATATTCTCGACTTGGAAATACCATGGACAGTGGAGCCTGGCAGGCTTTAGTCCATGGGGTTGCAAAGAGTCGACCATGACTGAGTGACTAAGCATACACCCACATACAGACCTTTCCTAAGCCTCCCTAAGGAAGAGTTGACTCTAGTCAATGCTGTAAGGTTGGTGAGTTTGTCTCTTGCACCCCAAGCTTCCCTTTCTGGGTCCCCTGGCCTATTTTTGGTGACTCATGCTATTCTATTTCCTTCCCCCGAGCGTTTTCAATCAGGCTGAATGTTTACTTGCTCAGCTGTGTTTGACTCTTTGCAACCACACGGACTATAGCCCACCAGGCTCCTCTGTTCGTGGGACTGTCTAGGCAAGCATGTTGGAGTGGGTTGCCATTTCTTCCTCCAGGGGCTCTTTGACCCAGAGATCAAACCTGCATCTGTAGCACCTCCTGCATTGCAAGCAGATTCTTTACCTCTGTGCTCCCTGGAAAGCCCTTCACTTAGGTTAAAACATAAATAACCTAGTATAACTCTCCCAGGGATTCTGTGCTTTAATTGGCATCAAAGTTAAACTAAGGATTGGAGTTTAAGAGTAGGATACCAGCCATCATTTTCCTCAGCAGCCTTGAAATGACAAAACCTTGACAGGTCCTGTATATGTGAGTGGCATAGACAAATGATAGATTAAGAAGAAATCAAGTTCAACCTGGCAATTATAATACAGTAATAATAAAAACCTAGGTAACCCACATCTCAAGATAACTTTTCAATATCTCAGATATCAGCTTTGTCAAATGTTAACCTTAAATTTTTTTATATAAAATATGCAGAGAGAGCCAAATGAGGAAGGCGAAATGTAGGAAAATATTAGTCTCTTAATTAGATTCTTCTTATTTAATAGACTTACCCTATATCACCCTATTAACTTCGTTGATTTTACTTTTAGAAAAGAAACAAAGACCCAAAACTATCAAAAATAGTTTTGACTTGATTAAAAAGAAAAGATCAAACTGCTGAGAAAAACGTGTCCAAAAGGAATTGATTTTTCCCCTAGTCTGTAACAAATCCATTAGCACAGAGAAGGATACACTTTCTGAAACATTCATGATGTTCACTGGATTCTGGTTTCATGTCATGGGCTCAACTGCATCACCCCAAATTTATATGTTGAAGTCTTAGTCTCCAGAACCTCAGAATGTGACTGTATTTGCAAATAAGGGGTTTTTTTTTTTCCTTCTACTAAACCCTCCACTTTAAAAAATTTTTGTTTTATTTTGGAATATAGTTGATTAACAATGTTTTGTTAGTTTCAGGTATACAGCAAAGTGATTTGGCTATACATACACATGTATCTTTTTTTATTCAAATTCTTTTCCTATTGAAGTTATTACAGAATATTAAGCAGAGTTCCCTGTGCTATATAATAGGTCATTGTTGGTTTTCTATTTTAAACATAGCAGTGTGTTCATGTCAGTCCCAAACTCCCAATCTATCCTTCCCCCACCCTTCCCCCCTGGTAACCACAAGTTTTTTCTCTGTCTGTGAATCTGTTTCTATTTTATAAATAAGTTCATTTGTATCATTTTTTTAAGATTCCACGTGCAAGCAATAGTACATGATATTTGTCTCTCTCTATTTGATTTATTTCACTTAGCATGATAAACACCAGGTTCATGAATGTTGCTGCAAATGGCATTGTTTCATTCTTTTAATGGCTGAGTAATATTCCATTGCATATATGTATCTTCTTTATACAAAAATAAGGTCTTTAAAGAAGTGATTAGGTTAAAAGAGGTCATTAGGTGGAACTTAATCCAATATGACCAGTGTCCTTATCAAAAGAGGAGGAGACAGACACACACAAAAGGAAGACCACATGAAGACACAAGGAGAATATGGCCATCAGGGGGGATGGCTAAGAGAAAACCAACTCTACTGACACTCAGATTTTGGACTTCTAGCCTCCAAAATCATGAGAAGGTAAATTTGCTATTGTTATAAGCTGCCCAGTCTGTGGTACTTAATGGCAGCCCTAGAAAATTAATACAGGCAATATTACAGACACATAGATAATATCATCTCTCTTACCTTGAAAAAAGTCTTCAGATGTTCAGATGCTATCAGAAAGAAAAAGAACATTGTAAAACACCTATTTCATTCATTAATTTACACTTTAATTCAGCATATAAATATTAGCACCACTGTGTGCTCATGTCAGTACTCTGTGAGGTATCTTTGTCAGGTAGGAAGACAGAGAAATTTTAAACTAGTCTCCACTCTCAAAGACTTCGCAATCCAAAGTGGGAGACTTGTGAAGACTCAGAATGACCTATTTTCAAACCTAAACACATCCAGATGAGCTTGAATGGGTGATATGAACTCTCTAAGCCTTAGATTCTTCATTTATAAAATAGGGAAACTAGCACATAGCAGTACCGTGAAGCTAATCAGATAATATATTCTCAGCTTTAGTTTCAGGTACACACTGAAGGTTCAAGCAGCATTATCCAGTGTTAATGTAATAATTATTTTAGCAATGAGAAATATATACCCAGGGCCAAAAGAATTGGCCCAGGAATCGGAGACATTAATGTGGGCTTGAGTTACATGGCCATCCACAAAGGAAAGATTATAGTTTAGGAGCAAGGTATTTCAGCCCTTTATATGAGCACAGGGATGGAGAGCAGAGGATTCAGGCAGGAGAGGAGGTGCTGGAAGGTGACACTGGGAGCAGACTGACATTCAGTGGCCCTAGGACTCCTATCAGCTTCTGCACAGCAACACCTGAACTTGAGTGTGTTTTAATTTATGTCTGTTTCAACAGGTTTATAAGATCCCAGCAATGTGCGTCAACCATGTGGATGTTAGGCTGAAAAGAAAACTATTTTCCTACATTCAGCTTCAAATATATCTTAATAGGCTAGAGTGATGAACTGAATTTTATAAGATGCCATTTTTACAAAGATAAATAAAAATTTCTACACTTAGATCTTAACAACCAACTGCAGAAAGCAAATAGGGTAAGAATATGCTGCTGCTGCTGCTAAGTCGCTTCAGCCGTGTCCGACTCTGTGTGACCCAACAGACGGCAGCCCACCAGGCTCCCCCATCCCTGGGATTCTCCAGGCAAGAACACTGGAGTGGGTTGCCATTTCCTCCTCAAATGCATGAAAATGAAAAGTGAAAGTGAAGTCACTCACTCATGTCCAACTCTTAGCAACCGCATGGACTACAGTCTACCAGGCTCCTCTGTCCATGGGATTTTCCAGGCAAGAGTACTGGAGTGGGCTGCCATTGCCTTCTCCAGGGTAAGAATATGGCACAGTATCAACTAAGGAGAAAAGGTCCAGAGGTGTTAGTAGACAAAGAGTCATAGTGGGTTTGAGGGGAGGGGGGAAAGAAACGAATTAGGAGATTGGTATTGACATAAATACACTATGGATACCACGGATAAAATAGGCAACTAACGAGAATCTACTGTATAGCTCAGGGAATTCAGTGTTTTGTGGTAACCTACATGGGAAGGAAATCCAAAAAAGAGGGGATATATATGTATACATATAGCTGATTCACTTTACTATACAGTAGAAACTAACACAGCATTATAAAGTTAAGTTAAAAATGGAATAGTAGTTGGGAAAACTGAAGTCAGAAAACATTTCTGCAAAATGAATCTCTTCCTATCCCCCTTCAAAGACAAATGAAACCAAGAACTTTGTATCTTGTAACTGTACAACTGTATTGGAAAAAGTATGTACCCCTTCCTTAAAAAGTCAGCACCTGAATCATTTTAAGATTTCTGTTCATTATAGGAATTTTGTCTTTCCATTATGTTTTGTTCCCTGGGTTGGGAAGATCCCCTGGAGAAGGGAAAGGCTACCCACTCCAGTATTCTGGCCTGGAGAATTCCATGGACTGTATAGTCCATGGGGTCGCAAAGAGTCGGACATGACTGAATGACTTTCACTATGTTTTGTTCATTACAATGAATTTTGTTCATTATAAGCATTAGCACACAGTTTTGATTATAACCTAAATTTTGTGATTGTTAGCTAAAGATAAAATTATTTTTAGAGGCGGGGGAAGATGGCGGCAGCCGTTCCTCAGCAGGCCTGGACCGTGGAGCAGCTGCGCAGCGAGTAGCTCCCCAAGAAGGACATTATCAAGTTTCTGCAGGATCACGGTTCAGATTCGTTTCTTGCAGAACATAAATTACTAGGAAACATAAAAAATGTGGCCAAGACAGCTAACAAGGACCATTTGGTTACAGCCTATAACCATCTTTTCGAAAGTAAGCGTTTCAAGGGTACTGAAAGTATAAGTAAAGTGTCTGAGCAGGTGAAAAATGTGAAGCTTAATGAAGATAAACCCAAAGAAACCAAGTCTGAAGAGACTGTGGATGAGGGTCCACCAAAATATACAAAATCTGTTCTTAAAAAAGGAGATAAAACCAACTTTCCCTAAAAGGGAGATGTTGTTCACTGCTGGTATACAGGAACACTACAGGATGGGACTGTTTTTGATACTAATATTCAAACGAGTTCAAAGAAGAAGAAAAATGCCAAGCCTTTAAGTTTTAAGGTTGGGAGAAATGCAAATCAAAACCACAATGAGGTACCACTTTACACCAGTCAGAATGGCTGCCATCCAGAAGTCTACAAGCAATAAATGCTGGAGAGGATGTGGAGAAAAGGGAACCCTCTTACACTGTTGGTGGGAATGCAAACTAGTACAGCCACTATGGAAAACAGTGTGGAGGTTCCTTAAAAAGCTGCAAATAGTCCTGCCATATGACCCAGCAATCCCACTGCTGGGCATATACACCGAGGAAACCAGAATTGAAAGAGCCACGTGTACCCCACTGTTCATCGCTGCATTGTTTACAATAGCCAGGACATGGAAGCAACCTAGATGCCCATCAACTGATGAATGGATAAGAAAGCTGTGGTACATATACACAATGGAATATTACTCAGCATTAAAAAAAAATTCATTTGAAGCAATTCTACTCAGATGGACGAAACTGGAGCCCATTATCCAGAGTGAAGTAAGCCAGAAGCAAAAGCAACAATACAGTATATTAATGCATATATATGGAATTTAGAAAGACGGTAACGAGAACCCAACATGCAAGACAGCAAAAGGAACGCAGATGTATAGAATAGACTCGTGGACTTTGTGGATGAGGGTAAGGGTGGGATGATATGGGAGAAGGGCATTGAAGCATGTTAATTGTCATGTGTCTAATCAATCACCAGCCCAGGATTGATGCTCGGGGCTGGTACAGCGAGATTTCCCGGGGGGGAGGGAGGAGGGAGGGGGGTTCCCAAGGGGAAGCATATGTAAACCCATGGTGATATCATGACAATGTATGGCAAAAACAATAAAAAAAAAAAAGTTTTAAGGTTGGGATAGGCAAAGTTATCAGAGGGTGGGATGAAGCACTCTTGACTATGAGTAAAGGAGAAAAGGCTCGACTGGAGATTGAACCAGAAGGGGCTTATGGAAAGAAAGGACAGCCTGATGCCAAAATTCCACCAAACGCAAAACTTATTTTTGAAGTGGAATTAGTGGATATTGACTGAAATAGTTAAGAAATCATCAACAATAAAACATGGCTGTGAAGAAACTTGCGTACCTAATTAGAGCTGGTTACTATTGTTAAGCCAAGAGTCAACTGGAAAATTCAAGTTACAACATGTTTACTTGATCCCTCTCAACTTTTAAGAAATGTAATCCATTATAAACCCTTGAACTTTAAAATATTTTACTACAGCTGTGTAAAATATCACTTAAAGAGAACTGATTTGCCTTTTACCTCAAGTTGTAATCTAAAAGGCTCAATAAAACTGTATCCAGTGTCTTGAAAAAAAAATTATTTTTAGATAAAAAAAGTCATGGTGGGTTGTGGCTGCCATATTTAATGGCATCAAGAGAAACTAGGAAATAATTGTTGCTTTTTTTTAATCAACAATTTATTCCATCACATCTGATATATCATCTTTAAATCTGAGCATCATACTTCAAGAAGGAAATCAACAAATTGGAACATCATACTCAGAAATAGGTAATTTGAGCTGAAAGAATATCAATTTGCATATGGATAGGAAGAAAAGGTAAAGAAGGCAAAATGTAAACTGGATTTGTGAGATTTTACAGAAAAGAAAAAATGGGGGGGGGAAATGGTTAGGAATCAGAGGTGTATAGCATATGCTCTGGGGACTTGAATAGCTTAATCTAGGTGAAACAGTATTTAAAAAACCAATTGTGTCCCTTTTTTTATTCTCTTATTTGCATGTGCAACGGGCTTTGCCTCTACACTGGAAGATAAATTTTTATCCCATCCAAAGCCCCACTGAACCCACAAAGCAAAAAACAATTTCTGAACCAATATACCAAGCAGCTCATGCAGTAATGGAAACACAGGGAGAGAAACATCTTTGTTCAGTGAAAGAAAGAATCACTGCTACCATCCTACGTGGGCTCAATCTCTCAGCCATGTCCGACTCTTTGCGACACTATGGACCGTAGCCTGCCAGGCTCCTCTGGCCATGGGATTTTTCAGGCAGGAATGCTGGAGTTGATTGCCATTTCCTTCTCCAGGGGATCTTCCTGACCCCAAATCAAACCTTCATCTCCTACATTGCAGGTGGATTCTTTGCCACTGAGCCACCTCAGAAGCCCTCATATTATACTTTCTCTTCTATACTAGAACTCTGTCCCCTCAGATGGGCTGTTAATGAAACAAACACTCTCTGGAAATCTCAGCCTTGCCCCTTCCTCACCAGGCTTCTTCCCAAGCAGGTGAAGTGTGATAGGACCTCTTACCTCAATTTGCCAATGCCAGTGAGTGACCAAAGTAATACTATAAGATCAAGATTGTCAGCAAGGATCCGTGATTTTTCTGGGCCTCCCAGGTAGCACTATTGGTAAAGAATCCACCTGCCAGGGCAGGAGATGTAAGAGATTCAGTTTCAATCCCTGGACTGGAAAGATCCCCTGGAGGAGGGCATGGCAACCTACTCCAGTATTCTTGCAGGAGAATCCCATGGATAGATGACCCTGGCAGGCTATGATCCACAGGATCACAAAGAGTAAGCTATGACTGAGGAAGCTTAGCATGGATGCTTTTCCACTTTACAAGCCACTGCTTTTTCACCACCACCAGCGACAGAAATAAAAACAGAGTGTTGCAGATACTTTCTACAGGTCTTCAGAGCTACACTTGTGATGATTCAATACTCTCTCCCTTCCTAGGCAGGTCCAAGACCTTTCCTGGCTGCTGTCCTTCTGTCAGAAGTGATGCGTCCTACTAAAAAACCTACAGAAGAATGAACAATAAAAACTAATTTGTGACTAAGGTGAGTACGGCCAAATAATGGTTTGATGCATTCTGAAATTTAGTTTCTTCTAAGGTGGAAGAGCCTTTTATCCACAATTCAAATTTCCAAAGTTCTCTTCCCATCCCTCAACTGAAACAGATACCTTCGGTCTGGCCTCAGGTTGTTTGGGTCCCTGTGTCTCTGGGCACAGAGAGGGTAGAAACCTTCAGCCAGTGTTCAAATCATTGTGAAAGGGCTTCCCTGGTAGCTCAGTGGTAAAGAATCTGCCTGCCAGTGTAAGAGACGTCGATTCAATCCCTAATCCAGGAAGATCCCACATGCCTTGGAGCAACTAAGCTCATGACCACAACTATTGAGCCTGTGTTCTAGAGCCCGGGAACTGTAACTACTGAGCCTATGTGCTCCAACTATTAAAGATCGAGCACCCCAGAACCTGTGCTATGCAAAAAGAGAAGCTGCTGCAATAAGAAGACTGTGCACCACAACTAGAGAGTAGCTGCTTCTCACCACAGCTAGAGAAAAGCCCTCACAGCAGTGAAGGCTCAGCACAGCTGAAAATAAAATGAATAATTAAAATTATTTTTAAAAATTATTGTGAGAAACACCACTGTGTCTTAAAGCCACACCACTGTGGCTTTAAGAAGTGTGGAATAATACTACACATAGCAGAAGCTATAAACTGTGGGCTAAAACTTGTCAACAAACATTCCCCTGCTTTGATCGGGCCACACCAAAAAGAAAATAAAGATCACAGTCTAAACAGAAAAGCAAGGATGACAAACTGAGGAGCTAAAGGGTCCTAAAAACAGAGGCTATTTTTGCAAAGCTCATAAGCTCACCTTATGGAGTGAAGCCCATCAAAACAGATGACAGCTGCATAAACCCCCACATAAAGAAGTAGAAAACCAAGATTAAGTCAAGACTCCAAATGTGCGCTGAGGGACCCCTGGGTTTTATGAAAGGCAGCAGTCAGTCAGCAGTCTTGCCTACCAGGAAGAGGCATATTGGGGTAAGCTCAAAACGTCAGTCCAGACTTTTCCTCTTCTCCCATAGTGGAAGGAGTTAGTATAGACAGTTCATATAAGATAGAAACTCTATAACAAATGTTGACTATTTACCCCAATTCCTTCCTTGCTTCTTTTCTGAGTCACTTACAAAAGGACTCTGATATCCAAAGACTGAGGAGATTAGGAGAACGCTAATTGGATGACATGCTCATGAAGCACACTGAAAGATTCTTCCAGCATCATCTAGAGCTTTCTGATAGAGACAGAATAAAGTGAGAAAATAGGCAATTAAGTAGTTAATTCCACAAAGGAACCATAAGTAAAAAGTATGAGAGACCCTTGTCAGTTAATGATCATTCAAGAAAGGTTTGCTTTAGCAAAAATACAAGCAGGCTTGCTTAGGAAAAAACCATAAGCAGAAGAATGAGACATGCCACCAAATACTAGACAGACAGACAGACAGATTTACTCAGTCATGTCTGACTCTTTGTAACCCCATGGACTGTATCCTACCAGGCTCCTCTGTCCTTGGAATTCTCCAAGCAAGAATACTGGAATGGGTTGCCATTCCCTTCTCCAGGGCATCTTCCCGAACCATGGATCAAACCTGGATCTCCTGCCTTGCAGGCAAATTCTTTACTATCTGAACTACCAGGGAAGGCCACCAAATAATAAGACAGTGGTAAAATGAGACCTATATCCTGCCCAGTAAGGTCAGTGAATTATTGACTCCTATGACATGCTCCTCTGCGAGCACTAAAGACAAAATTACAGAAAAGAGTGGCATTATATTGAAACCTGAGGTTTATCATATTTTAGCATATGTTATCACCAGTTTTGCTCATTTTTATTGTGCTACAAAAGTCCCGGATTGACTGTGGAAGGATAAGAAAACCGCCCTGCCCCCTGACATGGAGGAGGAACTGATAATGGAAGCCTGATGTCTACTCAAGAATGAGAAAGAAGGTGTTCTTTTTCCCCTATCCTCTTTTCCTGTGATTATAAAACTGCAGCCCATTAATTCTCAGAGCATGGCACTCTCTTGTCCATCTGCTCGTAAGCCTCACAAGCATTCCGTTCTAATAAATAACTTCTTATCTATCACTTTGTGTCTAGCTGAATTCTTTCTGCACTGAAACATAAAGAACCAGAGCTCCTCAGTTCAACCCCACCCCTGAGACTCCACCTATCAGATTCAATTCTACAACTGTTGGAAGACATTAGAAACGAGTCCCATATACTCCTGCTGAAAACACTGGTCTCCAGCCTGCCCTCAGCTCCATCCCTCTGATCACTGATGTAACATCACACAAACACACTTTCCTCCAACAATGTACAAAAGTAGCAACCAGAAAAACATGCCACTTCCAGCCACAACAATATAACACTACCACCAGCAAAAGCAGCTAATGCTTCTGGGTGATCAGTCGCTCAGTCTGACTCTTTGCAATCCCCTCTATACTGTAGCCCATTAGGCTCCTCTGTCCATACGATTTCCCAGGCAAGAATACTGGAGTGGGTTGCTAGTTCCTTCTCCAGTACTTAGGAGCACTTACTATGTACCAGACAACATCATGCTCCAGTGAAATGTAACATCTCATTTAAACTCATTTTTAAAAGACATACTTTGCAGATGAGGAACTTAAGGCACTGAAGTTTTCAAGTGCCTTGCCCACATTAAATGACTGATGCTGGGAAAGATTGAGGGCAGGAGGAGAAGGGGGAGAAAGAGGCTGAGATGGTTGAATGGCATCAACGACTCAATGGACATGAGTTTGAGCAAGCTCCGGGAGTTGGTGATGGACAGGGAAGCCTGGCGTGCTTCAGTCTGTGGGGTTGTGAAGAACTGGACACAACTGAGTGACTGAACTGAAATGAACTGAATGGAGGTGTCAGCCCTACTTTTAACCAGTAGGCAATTCTGGCTCCCTGCTTCCTATACAAGCTGATCCAGTACTACGTCCTCCTGAGAAAGTACTTAAAGTACAGCCTCTTTCTCAAAGAAACACATCCTCTCCCCAATATTCAATTTTCTCCCAATGTTTCCCTTCTTCCTCAATACTCTGGGATATTTCTTTGAGCTCTCTTGCTATTTATTGGTTGCAAGTGATGCCCAGTTGCTTCACAGAGCTGGACATCATCCTCAGATACATCAAAAAAATACTGTTTTTTCTTTCTTTAAAAAAAATTTATTTTAATTGGAGGATAATACTTTACAATATTATGATGGGTTTTGCCACATGTCAGTATAAATCGGCCATAGGCATACATGTGTCCCCTCCCCTTGAAGCCCCCCTGCCACCTCCCTCCCCACTCCATCCCTCCAGGTTGTCACAGGCACTGGCTTTGGGTGACAAACTCTCACTGACTCTCTGTTTTTCATATGGTAGAAAAAAATAAAGCACAGTTAGAGGCATTTCTCCACAGATCCATTCTCTACCTCTGCTTCTCCATTTCTTCCCTACAGATGGATTCATCGGTGCTGTTTTTCTAAATTCCATATATATGGGTTATCGTATTTACTTTTCTGAGTGGGACAAAAGGAGAGGGTAACATCGACATGTATACACTGTCATGTGGGATGGATGGCTGGTGAGAGATTGCTGTGTAGCATGGGGAGCCCAGTCTGATGCTCTCTGAAGGCCAGGAGGCATGGAATTGGGGCAGGGGCTTGGGAGGAAGGGATGCATGGATAGTTGTTGCTGATTCACATTGTTGTTCCACACTCTTGTGTGGAAGCCAACCCAAGATTGTAAAAATTAAACAACAAAAAATAAAAACAGCAACAACCAAAAGTACTGTTAATGTGTCTGACCCTCATCCTGCTAGTTCCTGTCCTGCTTGCCTGCCCTGATGCCTACCTTCAACTTCAAACTTACGTTACACCTTTTTCTCACTCACAATTGTCCCACACCCAAGATCCTCAGCAGGCAACCTCCCCTCTGGATGACAGATATATTTCCATTCACCTTGGCTATTTTGGCTGTACACACCCTTCCTGACATGATTCCTCAAAGCTTTACTTTGTTCACTTCCCACAGAAGCTCTCACCTTCTTTCTGTGCCTCTTTACCAGCCTCAATTCTTCTCACCCTCTCAGTGCAGTCACAGCATCGTTATTCCACCCTGCACTTGCTCAGTTAATCAAAAATTTTACCTGAAGCATTATTAATTGAGATATGGTATCATCTATCACAAAGCACATAAATATTTTTCTGTGATAACACACTATGCTAATGCTGATACAGTGAAATAGCACTTTCGCATACTGCTGGTTGTGATAAAGAAAAAATTCACACACTCTTCTAGAGGGTATATGTAAATTTAATCCTGTTAAAATTAAGACTATGTAAATTTGTGTCTTTAAATCATTTCCTATTAAAATCCACACCACTCTACTTGGTAATTTTTTTCTATAAATCTAAACTAAGTAAATAATTAGTCCCCCAAAGTGTTGTCCATACCCCACTAAACCTACCCAAATCTGCACACTTATCAAGGCCCAGAGCAACTTCCCCCACCTGTGTGAAAATTAAAGCCTCCAAAGATCTCTCTTTTTAAGTTTCTAATGCACTCGATGTCTCTATTCCTTGTGCTTGGCATTGCTGGCTATTAATTTATATTAGATTCAACAAGTTTTTATCCTACATACTCACAATGCACGGGGTGATGTATTAGCACTGGGGCAATAAGGATGATAAGATATGACCTATGGCATCACCTACTCAATGGACATGAGTTTGAGTAAACTCTGGGAGTTGGTGATGGACAGGGAGGCCCGGCGTGCTACAGTCCATGGGGTTGCAAAGAGTCGGACATGACTGAGTGACTGAACTGAACTGAACTGATGACTCTGATAGTCAGCTCTTATCCTTCTCCCTAACTAAGCTGGAGAGTCCTTGAAGGCAAGGACAATGCCTTATTTATTTTTTATATTTAAGGATGTAACATAAGGCCTTTCAAAAATGCAGAAGGCCCTCAGTTACTTGGGCTTCCCTGGTGGCTCCACTGGTAAAGAATTGTTCTGCAATGTGGAAGACAGGGGTTCAATCCCTGGGTTGGGAAGATCCCCTGGAGAAGGGAATGGCTACTCACTCCAGTATTCTGGCCTGGAGAATTCCATGGACTGTATAGTCTATGGGGTTGCAAAGAGTCAGACACACCTGAGCGAATTTCACTTCACTTGCCTCAGTTATTTAATAAACTTTTTGTTGGGAGATTCATTTAATGATACAGTGATGTCATCAATCCCAGAATCTTTATTCAAAAAGGTTCTATCATGAAAAGCTAATATCAGCTGAGATTCTCCCAACAGTGTATAGTCTGGCTTTGATTGATGGATATTTGGGGAAGAATTTAACTTTAAGGATAAACAATGATCTATATATATTTCCTCTTATGCATGGCACAAAAATAAGGCTCCCCCTCAAAACATTTTCTTTCATTTTAGGAGAAATGTATTTCTCCGTACCTAAATAGGCTTTCCTGGTGGCTCAGCTCAGTAAGTGGCTCAGCTCAGTAAAGAATCCACCTGCCAATCCAAGGGACTTGGGTTCTACCACTGGGTTGGGAAGATCCTCTGAAGAAGGACATGGCAACCTACTCCAGTATTCTTGCCTGGGAAATCCCATGGACAGAGGAGCCTGCTGGACTACTGTCCATGGGGTCACAGAGGGTCAGACACAACTGAGTGACTAAACAACAACAAAATATAATTAAATCCCAAAAGGAATAGGTATACCCATCATTTATTAAATATCTATGATTATATTATCTACACTTTTTGTGTGGCTATTAAACCTCAGAGAAGTTAAAAGATGATGAAACAAGTAGTAGATCACAAGTTTATTCCCAGGTCCATTCCCATTATACTATGCTATTTTCCTAATATACATATGTATGAATTTCAGAAATAGATCTTTCTAGAGGAAACTTTGTATCTCAAAATACCTCAGTGTCACTATAAGTAACTCAAAGATGAAAACAGCAGACTTCCTGTTAGTAGGGTGCCTTTTCTTTTATCTCTAGCTCTGCCCTCCTCCATTCCTACCCATCATTCCCATTACATTAACTTTTTCTACTCCTCATTTTTTTTTTTTCATCATTAAACAATGATGGAGCGCCCCAGGTGGTGCTAGAGGTAAGTAATCTACCTGCCAATGCAGGAAACGTAAGAGACTTCGGTTCAGTCTCTAGGTCAGAAAAATCCCCTGGAGGAGGGCATGGCAACAAACTCCAGTACTCTTGCTTGGAAAATCCCATGGACAGAGGAGTTTGGTGGGCTACAATCCATGGGGTCACAGAGTTGGACATGCCTGAAGTGATTTGCACACATTACCAAACTATGTTGAGTTTTATTTATATTTCTGAATTCTTGTCACTTGTGCATCTAGAAGCTTTCCTTGCTTCCTTCCCTGCCTTTTCTTTTGCCTTCTTCTTTTTTAAAATTTCTTTATTTTTATGATTTTTATTTACTCCTCATTTTGACTGAGTTTTCCTTCTGAGGTCTTCTGCTATTTTCACTCTAAGAAGAAGTTAAGTCACTCAGTCATGTCCAACTCTTTGTGACTCCATGGACTGTAGCCTGCTGGGCTCCTCCATCCATGGCATTTTCCAGGCAAGAATACTGAAGTCAGTTGCTACTGCATTCTCTAGGGGATTATCCTGACCCAGAGATTGAACCTAGGTCTCCCACACTGCAGGCAGACTCTTTACTGTCTTTGCCACCAGGGAAGTCATATTTTCACTTTACAGAAGTTCAGTTCACAGAAAGGATAAGCCAGGGCACAGATCATGAACCTCTCAAGGCATATGGACTCTTTAAAGATATAAATAGAAAATAGGATTTCAATAGGAAACAAGTGGCATGCTCAGATTAGGATAATTTAAAGAGGACTGAATAAAGGAATTGCGATAATGTGTTCCCTTTGTAAATAGGTGTGTCTTTTTTATAAACAGTTGTTACTCCTCCTAGATGTGAAGAGACAAGGAGAAGGTACAGGAAGAAGAGAAATTCACATTATGAGGAGCATTGGAATCAGCCCAAGATGATCTCAAAGAGAGAGAGCCTGGGAATAAACACTCTAGCCTCACTGGCTTCCTGTCCTCTGATTTCCAGGAATCCCCACAGGCCAAATCCAATGATACCTCTTCCTGTGGGTACAAGAGCCCACTGATATTTCATGCAGGTTAGCCTCTCCAGGCAGAGAGCAGGGTAGGAAAGGACAGAGAGGTGGGAAAAATGGATGAGGTGGCATTAGAGATATTTAGTACAAATGGTGAAAGTCATCTTCAAAAATTTCCCAGGTTAAGGGTAGAACTTTAAAATTGTTTTTGTTATGCAGTCAGTAAGTCACGTCCAACTCTATGACCCCATGGACTGCGGCACACCAGGTTCTTCTGTCCTCCACTATCTCCCAGAGCTTGCTCAGATTCACGTCCATTGAGTCAGTGATACTATCTAACCATCTCATCCTCTGTTTACCTCTTCTGCTTTTGCCTTCAATCATCAGGGTCTTTTCCAATGAGACAGCTCTTCATATCAGGTGGCCAAAGTATTGGAGCACCCTCTTCAGCATCAATCCTTCCAATGAATATTTAAAGTTAATTTCCTTTGGGATTGACTGGCTTGATTTCCTTGCAGTCCAAGAGACTCTCAAGAGTCTTCTCCACACTACAATTCAAAAGGATCAGTTCTTCGGTACTCCGGCTTCCAACTACCATCTTTACATGGTAGTCATGTAAAGATGTTTCAACTCTCACATCTTTACATGACTACTGGAAAAACAGTAGCTTTGATTATATGGACTTTTGTCAGCAGTGATGTCTCTGCTTTTTAATATGCTGTGCAAGTTTGTCATAGCCTTTCTTCCAAGGAGCAGGTATCTTTAATTTCATGGCTGCAATCACTGTCCACAGTGATTCTGGACCCCAAGAAAATAAAATCTGTCACTGTTTTCACTTTTCCCTCTTATATTTGCCATGAAGTGGAAAAATACAAACATAAGAAATTGCAATACATTCTTCTCCTGATATACCTGATGTCATGATTCATTTTTTGAATGTTGAATTTTAAACCAGCTTTTTCACTCTCCTCTTCCACTGTCATCAAGAGGCTCTTTAGTTCCTCTTCACTTTAAGCCAATAGAGTGATATCATCTTGAGGTTGTTAATATTTCTCCCAGAAATCTTGGTTCCAGCTTGTGATTCATCCAGTCTGGCATTTCTCATAATGTACTCTGCATATAAGTTAAAAGAACTTTTAAATACACAAAGGCAAAGGTTGATACTATGAAGGAATATTGGACTCAAGATTTCAAATGTCTAATATATAGTGTATCCTAATAAAATCCATACACATTTGGTTTATGGGACATCAATAAATATTCTACTACATAGACTGAAGCAACATTACCCAACTGCTAATGTTGTTTGGTTTCCTTAACATTACAGATATACAAAATACACATCAGCAGATGCAAAACATTATTGACAATGGCATACACAAGAGTAACATATGTTCTGTGTTATATTTTGAAAGAGTTCACATTTCATTGGAGGACTCTGTAGTGTATAGTATATAGAAGCATAGACACAAACCATGGTAAAGACAGAGCACCAGATCTTGGAAGTAGAACCTCAGAGTTGTCACTAATCAAATGGGAGAAATACAATATATTCTTCTCCTCCAGAGAGTATTGTTGTAATGAACATATGAACGTCCTTAATAAACCATACAGTTCTGCACCCATATGCTTTTTATTTTTGTCCCATTGTATAGATATATCAGATCTTCCCAGTAGACTGAAAGCTCCTTGGTGACAGAGACCACTTATTCTCCATAGTATCTACCATACAACCTGGCATAATAAATAGATGCTCAATAAATAGTTGATATATAAATACAAGTCAATACTTTCCAAATGTTTAATGGGAATCAGTTATGTCTATCCCTAGACAGAATAGTTTTACATAAAGAAACAAAGATACAAAATTAGAGACTCTAGGTGAAATTATTGTGAAGTTGTTATTAGTGCTTGCAAGAGCATTTTAAAAAGCAAGTTCTTTCACATAAAATTCATCAGTGGAAAGGATGAGCCAGAGGAGGGGCTCACTGCTGAAAGAAAAGTGTATCAGTCAAGGTCCTAAGAGGAAGTAGTGCTCTTGCCCATTCAGGTACTCAACATAAACACCAGTGAAGGTATTCTTGGGCCCAAAGCCAACTCCATCCAGATATCTTTTTCCCCAGGGAGCCAGTCATGCCCTTGCAAGTTTTCTCAAATTATTCCTCTCAGCCAGGGCTCTTGATGTTGGCTGTTAAAATGGAAACCTTTTATGGTGTATATAAGCCAGAGGTGATGCAATTAAATGAAACTATTTGTCATATAAAATTTACATCAGCAGGAATTAAATGTCAAATAACTTAGGATTGACAGCCTGTACTGAGCCATAAAGACTCTAAATTAGTCTTGTGAAGGGTATTCTCATCCAGTCCCAATAAACTCCACTCCACCTAAGACTTACTTTCGAAAAGTGCCGGAAGGATAATGTCAGTAATGAGGTTACCTTATCCCTCACAAAAAGTGGAGTGGAGGTTAAAAATTCATCCTGTGCTAACTACGCAAAGTGTAGCATAAGAAAATGTAAATCTCATATCTGACTGCTTTAATTGTGTGTCTTTGGGCCAACTGTACCACATCTCTGATTTTCAGGTAATATCACCCACTATTCTTCATGATTTCAGGAAGCTACTTTTTAAATAATGAAGTTTATTATTTTTTTAAAATCGTAAAAGTATGATAACACATTTACAGGATACTTGGAAAATACAGAACAAAGTTACTTAGAGTTCCACTATAGATTACAATTATTTTTTAAGTAGATAAATTAAGATTTTTCAGTTCAGTTCAGTTCAGTCACTCAGTCATGTCCGACTCTTTGCATACCCATGAACAGCAACACACCAGGCCTCCCTGTCTATCATCAACTCCCGGAGTTCACCCAAACTCATGTCCATTGAGTCGGTGATGCCATCCAACCATCTCATCCTCTGTTGTCCCCTTCTCTTCCTGCCCTCAATCTTTCCCAGCATCAGGGTCTTTCCCAATGAGTCAGCTCTTTCCATCAGGTGGCCAAAGTATTGGAGTTTCAGTTTCAACATCAGTCCTTCCAATTAACACCTAGGTCTGATTTCCTTTAGGATGGACTGGTTAGATCTCTTTGCAGTCCAGGGACTCTCAAGAGTCTTCTCCAACATCACAGTTCAAAAGCATCAATTCTTCTGTGCTCAGCTTTCTTTTTAGTCCAACTCTCACATCCATACATGACTGATGGAAAAACCATAGCCTTGACTAGACGGACCTTTGTTGACAAAGTAAAGTCTCTGCTTTTTAATATACTGTCTAGTTTGGTGATAACTTTCCTTCCAAGGAGTAAGTATCTTTTAATTTCATGGCTGCAATCACCATCTGTAGTGATTTTGGAGCCCCCAAAAATAGTTGGAGTTTTAATATTAAACTCTCAAGAATTAATAGAATGAATATGCAAAATGTATAAGGGTAAAGTAGACTTGAAAAAAGCATCATCAACCAATTCAGCATAATTAAGGTTTATACAATTTTCAAACAGCAGAAGGAGACAAATTCTATTCAAGTTCCCATACACTATAAACCAGAAGATACTGGAACATATCCAGGGATGCAAAACAATATGCAAAATTTTTATGGTCTAAAGGTATTTAAATCATATTGAGTCTGTTCTCTTATCTCTGTGGAATTAGGTTAGAAATAAATATCAAAATATATTTGAAAATAACCCACGTATTTTCAAGTGCTGTGTAACATTTACCAAGAGGGATCTTTGCCTTAGCCATTGAAGACCTCAAAAAAGTTAAAAGACTGAAAAAACACAGAGGGTGATTACAGAGAAGAAAATATTTAAATAACAAATTAATATCAAGAATACTTTTAAAACTTCACATATTTGGAAATTGAATGTCCGCTTTTAAATGACAAGTGTATCTAAGAAGCCATAACAAGAAAAATTAGAAAATATTTGTAATAGAATATACGTGAGAAGAGAATTCATCAGCATTTGTTGCATGCAGCTGAAGTTGCTCAGTGCAACTACATACAATGTGGAATCTTGAAAAAGGTGTGAAAACTAATTATGGACACATGTAAAATTTTGTGAAATTTGAACAAAATCTGTACTTTACTTAATAAAACTGTATCACATGTTAATCTCCTGTGTTTTTTTTACAACATAATATTTCTTTATATTGTTACAATTGGATTAGAGTTTCAAGCCTCATTCAAAATTTTTAAAAAAATCACTAAATAATAAGCTTTCTAGTCTTTTAGCAGTGATACTAGATGCCAGAATAAATGGAACTATGTCAAAGTTTTGAGTGAATATGAATTAGAAATCTAGCATTCTATTCATACAGAGTCCAGAAACATTGAACAGAAAGTACAGAGAATTGCCATATACCTACCCCTTCTACCCTCTCAGTTTCTCCTATGATTAACATCTTTCACTCATATGGAGCACGTGGCAATTGATTAATCGATAGTGATATACTGATACTATTAATAGATAATAATAAGCTTACATTAAGATTTACTTTGCATTGCAGTTATGGGTTTCAACAAATGTTTAATGTCATAAATCTGTCATTATGGCATCATACAGAATAGTTTCACTGCCTAAAAACATTGGCTGTGCATGGAAAAAAATTTAAGGATAAAGTAAAATAATGAAAGGGTATTTTTTAGGCTATAAAACTCCAGGTAAGTGTGCCAGAGATAGGTGGCTTCACCCACTTATTTAACATAATACTAAATATTGGACACATAAGATGAATAGGACACAGCTCACATCTCATGGGCATTGGAAAATATGCACATAAATGCCACCATAGATTATAATGATTTTCCCAGTAAAGGTGTTTAAAGAACTAATACAGTTAACATAAATTAAGTATAAATTCTGCACCAGGCAGAGTTCCATGCTTTATATCACTTTATGCCATTAAAAGGCTTTCCTGGTGGCTCAGTGGTAGAGAATCCACCTGCAGTGCAGGCGACATGGGTTTGATCCCTGAGTTGGGAAGATCCCCTGGAGAAGGAAATGGCTGCCTGTTCCAGTATTCATACCTGGAGAATCTCATGGACAGAGGAGCCCACCGGGCTTCAGTCCATGTGGTGGCAAAGAGTCAGACACAACTGAGTAACTAACACTAACAAGCTAACTAACTCCATTCAAACCCCACAGCCACCATTGTGGCAGATACTCTGCTCATCAACCTTTGACATATGAAACCCAAGAAAGGCCAATGAGCACCACTGCTGGAAGCACATATGAGCTCCAGAGAAAAGGTGACTGAGCTGAGTTTTAAAAACCATTTGGAGTCCCCCAGTTCATGACAGGAGAAAGGTCATGCAGAAAAGAAGTAGCAAAAGAAGGGAGGGCACAATGAAGTCACAGTGCACAAACATGTTTAAATGCCTGGGAGTGTCAATGCATTCAGGCAAAAAGGAGGTGCAGCAAGAGATGAGGCTGAAGAGAAAGGCAAAAGTCAACCAAGGGAGATCTTGTTACCAAGTGCAAGCTCATACTGCAAGACAGGCCACTACATTGAGAGGTAAGTTGTTGGGGCAAAGAATAGCAACTTTATTTGAAAACCCACAGACCAAGATGGTGGTCTAGGGTCCCAAAGAACCCTCTTGCTTGGGTTTGGATGCTAATTTCTTGTATAGAACAAAGAGAGGGAGGTGAGCAGGTAAAGTAAAAAAGGCGATGTGCATGCTCAGTTGTGTCCGACTCTTTGCGACCCCATGGACTATAGCCTGCCAGACTCCTCTGTCCATGGGGTTTTCCAGTCAAGAAGACTGGAGTGGGTTGTCATTTCCTCCTCCAGGGATCTTCCTGACCCGAAGATTGAACCCATGTTTCCTGTGTCTCCTGCATTGGCAGGAGATTCTTTACTGCTAAGCCACCTGGGAAGACCCCAAAAAGGTGATAAGTTGTTGCAAATATTTCCTGGTTCTGGCCAGACTCCAGGGAGGATGTCTTAATGTCGCCTTTCCTGCAGCCATTCACAGGTAGGCCTGGTCAGGATGATCCCTGTGAACTAAACAAAGGTATTTTAGCTTAAGCCTCAGGCAGGGGAGGCAGGGTTCCCAGAGATGGGTCATTGTGTATTCTTTATGCCAGAGTAATATTCCTTTAGTGATTAGTTGTTCAGTTGCTCAGTCATGTCAGACTCTTTGCTACCTCATACACTGCAGCACACCAGGCTTTCCTGTCCTTCACCATCTCCTGGAATTTGCTCAGACTCATGTCCCTTGAGTTGGTGATGCCATCCAACCATCTCATCCTCTGTCATCCCCTTCTCCTGCCTTTAATCTTTCCAAGCATCAGGGTCTCTTCCAGTGAGTCAGCTCTTCACATCAGGTGGCCAATGTATTGGAGCCTCACCTTCAGCATCAATCCTTCCCATGAATTTTTGGGGTTGATTTCTATTAAGACTGACTGGTTTGCTCTCCTTGCAGTCCAAGGGACTCTCAAGAATCTTCACCAACACCACAGTTCAAAAGCATCAATTCTTCAGCACTCAGCCTTCTTTATGGTCCATCTCTCACATCTGTACATGACTACTGGAAAAACCATAACTTTGACTATATGGACATTTTTCAGCAAAATAATGGCTCTGCTTTTTCATACACTGTCCAGGTTTGTCATAGCTTTTTTCCCAAGGAGCAAGTGTCTTTAATTTTGTGGCTGCAGTCACCATCTGCAGTGATTTTGGAGCCCAAGAAAATAAAATCTATCACTGTTTCCACTGCTTCCTCATCTATTTGCCAATAATAACTTTAGCGATTAACTTGTAGCACAATCAATAGAATACATAAGTTAAAGAAATAGATTCAATATGTAGTCAGATTTGTTCTTCCCTATTACAATCTGAGTATGCTGCTCAGAAGTTAGTTCTCTAATCAATGGAAGGTTTTCATGTGATTTATTTAGCCTTTTAGAAAGATTATTCTTGAGCAGACTATAGAATAAATTAGAAGCCTGGAAGAAAACTAATGATGAGACTTAGATTAGTCAGTAACACTTGGTAAATACATACCATGAGCCAGAACCTTCACTGAACTGGGATATGAGATACATTTTAGAGATGTTAAGGTAGCCAAAGTGGTAAGGTTCAGAGGTAGGTATATATCCCAAGAGTGTATGCCAAATTCCTAGTGCAGAAAGCTGAAAATATATGATAGAAACAAAAGTAAAACACTGTTCTGCTAGAGTTTTATGAGACGTGGAGAATTTGGAACTGGAATAGTGTTAGTGTCAATAGCCTCAGCAACCCAGAATTTTGCCAGACATGAGCGTCCTTAGTTCTGGACATCAGTCAGGACTCTGGTGGTCATCAGCTTCAGAATCTTGGGGTCCAGCATGCATCTTTGCCAGTATCAGCATTACGATCCATCTCATCAGCAGCCAAACAGGGGAGACACTGTCAGGTAAGATGTAGGGAGATAATATTTTTAAATATTTCCCAATTTATTTTTTATTTCTCAAGGATTATTTTATTATCACCACCATCACCATTTGCCTTCTTCCAACATTATAAAAATAGAGCATAAGTATCTGGCTTATTACCTCAGAGAAGATAATATACAAGAAGACCAGGCTGTAGGTAGTCTTCTGTAAACCTATAGCATGTACAAAAATACATGAACACACACACAACAACATCTTTTGAAAACCACAACTTTCAGATGCAGGAGTCAGGTACTTGATAGAGGAGTATCTTTATTATTCTAAAAATCTTGACTTAAACGTAAATAGCCACCATCTCAAGAAAATGTCTAGTATTTCTAGAAAAATAATATACTGGAAGGGCTTCTTTGGTGTCTCCGTGGTAAAGAATCTCTCTGCCAATGCAGGAGACGCAGGTTCAATCCTTGGGTGGAGAAGATGTCCTGGAGAAGTAATTGGCAACCCACTTCAGTAGTCTAGATTGGGAAATCCCAAGGAAAGAGGACACTGTTTGGCTACAGTCCATGGGGTCCCTAAAGAATCAGACACAAATTAGTGACTGAACAACAATATATTGGAAACAGAAGCAGAATATGCAAAAGCCAGGTAGGTCTCACTCAAAAGTTTTGCAAGTTTTCCAGCTGGAACAAGGACTTACACTTCCAAGAGCATGTGACTGCACCAGGCCAAAAATTCTGGAGAATAATGACCCCTGGAGCAACCTTTGGTCATAAACTTGACAGGAGATGGTGTGTAAGTATCCATCATCCCTAGTAGGTGGGACAACCTACACCTGTGTTACATCCAAGAATACCCAGTAGAATAAGGTCCCAGTTATTAAGGAGGAAACTTGATCTATAACACACTTCTACTGGCTTCCTTTCCTTCCTGGTACATCTTCCATTTCCAAATGATGTTTCCTGGGATCACCTCTCAAATAAACCACATATAAGAATCCTTGTCTTGATGACAGATTTGGAAAGAACCTAAAGACACCATGTAACATGAGTTAAATAAGCAGATCTATAGCATTCGGAGGAGAAAGATGGGGAGAGTTCACATCTAAGGGACTTAACTTTCTTTGTGATAAAAGGAAACAAGGCCATCTTCACAGAATAAATTTGAGGAGTGGCTGCAGTTGCATAAGAAATGTTGTGAGGAACAGATGAGGATACCAACTGGGACCACGTAGGAAGATGGCAGAGCAGCACTGAGAATCTTGCTAAAGTTGGAAACCACACCTGTACAGTCATGTGCTTTCCCCCTACCTAGAGCATCCAGCCATCTGGGAGTTGGAACAGAGAAGCAGATGGTCAAATTGATCAAATGTAGGGAATGTGTAGGAAAGTTGCCGCAAAAGGTCCATGGAGTGAGATAACCGGGCATACTCCTAGCAAGAGAGTGAGCGAAGTGATACACTGTGGCCCAGCAAAGACAGAAAAAGCCATGACTGGGGGGACAGAGATGGGAGCAGAGAGAAGGCTGAAGAGTATGTGTGATAAGAGAAAAGAAACAAAAGAGCTGGCTCGAGAGACAGAAATTTTTGCTCAGAGATGGGTGAAGCTGTGGGTAATATTTTAAATATGGGTCAGTTCTAAGGGATGACAAGAACTGAGACATGGAAGGGGATTGTCAATGCCCCAAAAATAAACAACCCAACATACAAGGTCCACATATAAAAGCCAACCCTAGTCTGTGGATGCAGTGCTAGGTCTGTTTTGGATTTGCCAATTATTACCATGCTTTGGGTTCTCCTTTACCCCTCAGAGAAAAGGAAGGATGTCATTTTTCCTCTTCATTTTATCTTTGCCTTCCTCTCTGTCTTCTCCCAAAAGGTGAGGAGTTCAGATCAGATGCTGTGACCCATTACTCCATCGGTCTCACAATAAGCAGGAAACTATGGGAAAGACTTAGAACCACTGAGAAAGGATTCCTGCCCAGAATGTCAGACAATTCAGGCTCTAAGATTCCTACCATCTCTAACTGCCTGATCTGCAGGGACCCCCATTCCCCACCAACGAAATGCAAGACACCTGAACTCCTGGGTCACATGTTGTTCAATCACCTACACGTAGGCAATGCTCAAAAAATTGGGATAAACAGAAGTCCCTCAAAGCCCCTGGGCTTGCAGAAACCAAGGGCAGCTCACAATCAGACAGAATGTGCACATACATTTTAAACAAAAGAATGTTCCCTCCAGCTCCCCCATCTGCTTCAAACTATGAAGCCTTGAATTAATCAGCGGGCTAACGGATACCTGTCCCTGTGGCTTGCTGCAAATAGGCACATCACCGATGCTACAAAGGAATTCCCCTTCCCAACTCAAATGTGCAGCATTTTGTAACAATAAATATTACTAAAAGAACAAAAGTCCCATCAACACCCCCATCGCTGACAAGGCCTTGATTTGTATATGTCGGTGCTAGGCCCCTGACTCCCTCTTCATTAATTGCACGTCAATGATGCATTTGCCCTCTGGGGGCTGATAATTGCACAGTGTCCAGGTTGGGGGGTGGGGGAGGTGGTGCAGCATCTTAACGACCTTGACATATCTGGCCCTGGGAGCTCTTGGAGACTTGCCAGGGCAATTATGAATATAAACACAGCTTGCCCAGACTGACTGAAATAGAAAATGAAATTTCTGCTCCAAAGGAGGGAAACTGCTGATGCTGTATCTTCAACATGCTTATGAGGAGGGGCTGGGAGAGAAACAGCTTCCTGAGAAAGTAAGTTGCATATTAATATAACATGATGATCATCATCATCATTTACATGCTTATTATCCTTTAAGGCTTAAGGGGTAATTTAAAATCAAATATCTTATCTGATGCTCTCTATTAGGGCAGGAACTATTTATGTCTTAAAACAGTGCCTAAGTCAGTGCTAAGCACAAAGCAGAGCTTTTATGAATATCAAGTGTTACAAATGAATAAATAAACTAATCCAAGAACAGTGATTTAAGACAGGCATTATATATATGTGCCCATTTTTCAGATGAGGCAACTGAGGTACAGAATGTTTTAAAAACTTGCTCAGAGTCACACACTTAATAGGAAGCAGGGCCAGGATTCAGTCCAGGGCTTTCTGCTTCCCAGACACATTTTCTGCCCACTACACTCACTTATCAGGGAGTTTTGCATGTGTGGCAATTACAAGCATGCGTGTCACAAAACTTCAACACCATTCATGCTGTGTGCTCCACAAGATGCATGCAAAGCTCTGAACTCTACTGACCTCCACAAAGGAAGAGTTTTGTCCAGTCACTGATCCCAGCAGATGTCTGAGTTATTTCTCGCTGCCTGTGGCTTAGGGGTCCTGGCTCTTCAGGACCATCACTCACAGTGCAGTGTTCACTGAGGCCTTGAGTAGGACCAAAGCAATGGAGCTCTCAAAGCTTTGTTAGACACAGCACACAGGGATCAGATGACCCCTCTGCTGATTTCTTCTTTTAGCCCAGGCTCGTCCTTTCCTTCCTATGGTTCTTCTCATCCCCCTGTGGTACCATGGCACTCTGGCATCCCCCACCTGCTCTGAACTGCAGACTTTGCCCTGCAGCACACACCCCTTCCAAAACATGGTCAAGGTCCACTTGTTACACCCCTTTGTGCTATGTGTTATACTTAGTTGCTTAGTCATGTCCAACTCTTGTATTCCTCAAGGCCCATCAAATTGCTGTTGCTTGTGGGGTTCATTTGCCCTTTAGGCTCTAGAGATGCTTCTAGGGGGAATTTCTAAAGATGTGGATTGTTGATACAGACTGTCATTCAGACTGAAGTAAATCAGAAAAGCACATATCGTATAATATCGTTTATATGCAGCATCTAGGAAAGTTGTACAGAAGAACTTATTTGCAAAACTGAAATAGAAACACAGATGGAGAGAACAAACTTATGGACACCAAGGGGGGAAACGGAGAGTAGGATGAATTGGGAGCTTGAGATTGACATATACACACTACTGAGAACCTACTATATGGCACAGGGAACGCTACTCAGTGTTCCGTGGTGACCTAAATGGGAAGGAAATCTAAAAGAGGCCTGACCCTTACTGGGACATTCATATCTACAATGAGCATAAGAGAAATCCCCAAGACACCTGAATACAATGAAGGCTTGCCCCTTTAGCCCCAGAGAATCTGAATCCCTGGTTTGGTGGCTAAATGAACACATGATCCATCATAATCCTCCCCCTGGAGACTGACACTGGATCTTTAGATACCATGTCATATACTATAAACAAAGTCTACCATCAGCAAAGTATGGAGAAGGGATTTCACAGGTGGCCTCTAACAAGCTTCTGGCAGTTGAGGGGAGGAGCTGCTCTTGCAGAACCACTCAAGCCTGCTGATGCCCCTGGATTATCTAAACTGTACCTGTCTTCCCTAAGGTCTCTAAGTGACTCCTGTACTTCTGATGTTGTGCCATTCTGGCATGCATTTCCCTTCTAGTAATAACACCTGGTTTCTACTGGGAATGTCCTCTCCAGTCACAGTTCATCAAGTTTGGATGGAACTCAATGTTTTCCACCCACGTGGCTCCAGGGATAGGTGTGTGACCAGGCAGAATTTTTCACCCTGTGGGTCAGTGACAACATCAACAATGAGTATGTGACCCAGGTTGGTCAGATTATCCTCAAAATCTGGAGATTTGTTATAACTATTAAGAAAGAGTAAATCACTTTCATTTTGGTGAAAAATAAGTCTAGAGCTCCTGTGTGTGTGCACTTCAGCCATGTCCAACTCTTTGAAACCCCATGAATTGTAGCCCACTAGGTTCCTCTGCCCATGGTATTTTCCTGGAAAGAATACTAGAGTAGGTTGCCATGCCCTCCTCTAAGGGATCTTCCTGACTCAGGGCTCAAACCTTCATCTCCTGCTGTCTCCTGCATTGCAGGTGGGTTCTTTACCACTGAGCCAACAGGGAAGCCCTGGGGAAGCCCCCTAGAACTCCTAGTGGTCATACTACCTTTGGGAAGAAAGAGTCTGATTGAAAACTACATCAAAGTAGAATGAACCTGAGTCAAAGATGAAAAATCCGAGTCTTGATGGTGAGCAATTATTTAACTTAATTTTATGATGACAGCAGATGACTCAAAAATGGAATAGCAGCTACATGTATTTCACTATACAGTTAACATAATAGAATTATATTCAACAAACTACATATTCTGTAACTGAGCTATCCAATGCAATAGTTATTAACCCTATGTGGCTACTGAGTACTTGAAAGGTAGCTGGTCTAAATCAAAATAAGCTCCCAAAGTTCATCGCTGCTTTGTTTACAATAGCCAGGACATGGAAGCAACCTAGATGCCCATCAACTGACGAATGGATAAGAAAGCTGTGGTACATATACACAATGGAATATTACTCAGCATTAAAAAAAAATTCATTTGAATCAGTTCTACTCAGATGGACGAAACTGGAGCCCATTATCCAGAGTGAAGTAAGCCAGAAGGGAAAACAACAATACAGTATACTAATGCATATATATGGAATTTAGAAAGACGGTAATGAGAACCCAGCATGCGAGACAGCAAAAGGAACGCAGATGTATAGAACAGACTCGTGGACTCTGTGGATGAGGGCAAGGGTGGGATGATATGGGAGAATGGCATTGAAACATGTTAATTATCATATGTGTAATCAATCGCCAGCCCAGGATTGATGCTCGGGGCTGGTGCACCGGGATGACCCAGGGGGAGGGAGGAGGGAGGGATGAGGGAGGGGGGTTCTGGAGGGGGAGCATATGTAAACCCATGGCAATATCATGTCATTGTATGGCAAAACTAATAAAAAAATAAATTAAAAAAAATAAAAAAATAAGCTGCAAGTGTAAAATCACACTTAGTGTAAAAAATGAATATAAAATGTCTCATTAATAATTATGTTTTCTGCATGTTGAAATGATAATATTTTTGATATATGGGTTAAATATAATATTGTCAAAATCAATGTTACTTCTTTCTTTTTTAACATGGCTACTAGGACATTTAAAATTATTTGTATGACTTTTGTTATGTTTCTGCTTAATAGCCATTCTAAGAAGTGAGAGCTTTGCTATTCATTATAAATGGTTCCCTAGAGACTCCATAATAGTTCATATATATTCACTAAAAGTAGAGTGACTATATAATTTATCACTGAAACCAGGACACCTCAAGTATAAAAGAGGACACTCTAAATGATTATGCCAGAACAACAGGTATATATATATATACCAGGACAGTCATGGACAACCCAAGATAGATAGTCACCAGGCTAAGATTCCTCATTTCTTAAAATACAGATTTTTCTGATCCTAGCCCCACACAATTTCTATCTTATGTTAGTCTAAGTTGGCATATGGCTTTTGGTAATTCTCTAATTCTTCTTATGCAACTATTTGAAAATTTTGCCTTTCAGATATTTTATTAATATGTTGCTAAGAATAGTGTATTTCACATATCTCCTTTAATTATTATTCATTAATTTGACAAATGTGAATTAAGTTCCTGTGATGTTCCTGACATTTTAGACTAAAGATGGCTGACTTTCTTCATATAAATGTTATGTGTTCTGTTTCCTTCTATGCATTGTATGCACTCAGTCAATCTTAGGTAACAGGAACTTTACCAAAGATTTCTAAACTGAAAGCAGATGGGTCCTTTTGATAGAAATGTGGGCACCCATATCATTTCCTAGGTAACGCATTGAACATCTCCTTAGCAGTAGTATGTTAGCATTGCCACTCTTCACTATGTCATAGAGGTTTTACAATATACTTGTGTACACTGCTCTTGGTCCACATAAACCTGAAACAATTACAGGGTAGGAAATATCCAGACCGATTTCCCAGCTCCTGACGCTAGATTAGAAAACACTGTAATAGGGATAGAGGTGCCAGCATTCCTGTGGAATCCCTTCTTATTTGAAGGAAATGACAGAAGTCCAGGAAAGTCTGTGTACTTCACAGAGGAGTACAAGAAAGCCTAACTGTAACAATAATCTAAAAGGTTCAACAAAGGAAGGATCCACTTTCAAGACTCAATTTTTCATGGGCTATTGGACTGGCGTGCTGCAGTCTATGGCGTAGCAGAGTCGGACACGGCTTTGTGACTAAACAACAACAACATCAGACTGAAGAAGCAATAGAGAAGAACAAACCTGACTCTGATTCAGATCTATTCCTTCTGCTCTAGACTTCCTGCTCTGTTGCCTGTGTTCAGTCATGCTGGCTCTGCTCCTATATAAAACAATGTTGCCTATAGCCTGAAATACACAAAATAACCATTTTCAAGACTCTGCCTCTCAGGTTTAGCCTTTTAAGGAATAATCCTTTTCCATTCATAAAGCAATAAGAGGTTTCAGAACAGAAAATAATTATTGTCTTATGAAAGGTCAACAGGAACATTTAGACCAGATCTTTGTAGACATCTATAAAAAGCAAAGGATTCTGGAGCCAAAATATCTGCAACAACCAGCCCACCTTCACCCCTCTTTGATATAAAGAAGCCTGTACCAGTTTTCCAGATTCCATATACGTGCGTTAATATAGATACTTGTTTTTCTCTTTCTGACTTACTTCACTCTGTATGACAGACTCTAGGTCTATGCACGTCTCTATGAATGATAGTTTTGTTCCTTTTATTAGCTGACTAATATTCCAGGTGGAACAGCCTTCCCAATATTTAAAGCAATGTACAACATTGTAAAGCAATCATATCCCAATTTAAAACAGTCTTTGCTTTTCTTAATGGTAAAGAACCCACCTGTCAATGCAGGAGACTTAAGAAATGTGGGTTTGATCCCTAGGTCAGGAAGATCCCCTGGAGGAAGGCATGGCAACTGACTCCAGTACTCTTGCCTGGAGAATCCCTGAACAGAGGAGCTTGGAGAGCTATAGTCCATAGGGTCGCAAAGAGTTAGACACAACTGAAGTGACTTAGCATGCATGCATATATAGATAGATAGATAGACAGATAGAGATGTAGATATACACACACACACACTACATATACTATATATACACACTACTATATATATATGCATACATACACCATATATATATATACATACACACACACACTACAGTACTTCTTTATGCAAACATTGAGAATGTACATGTGACCATGGCAGGAAAGGGGACAGTGGGACAAATTAGGAGATTAGGATTAACATACATACATTACCATGTGTAAAACAAACAGCTAGTGGGAACCTGCTATAAAGCACAGGAAGCTCAGCTCAGTGTTCTGCGATGACCTCAATGGTTGGGATGGCGGTGGGGTAGGAGGAAGGTCCAAGTGGAAGGAGATATATGAAAACATATAGTTGATTCACTTCATAGTACCGCAGAAACTAGCACAACATTGTAAAGCAATTATATACCAATTTAAAAACAACAAGGCTGAATCCTAACTCAAGTAAGATGGCTCTTTGGTACACTAGTCAGAACACTATTCCCTGCCCTCAATTTAATTTAATTTAATTTAATTGGCCTGTTGTGCAGTGAACGATACTAGCTTGGACTTGGTAGTAAGTAAGGACCTCAGTTCCTAGCTGGCAGCTGGCTGGAGGCCACCACTCATTTTCTTGCCATGTGGTCTTCTCCAACATGGTAGCTTTACTTCATCAAAGCAAGCAAACCAAAAACGCAATAGAGTTTGTTAGCAACAGGAAGTCACAAACTTTTGTAACCAAAGTCATAGAAGTGATGTTCCATGATTTTTGCTGTGTTCTTTTGTTAGAAACAAGTCAAAACATGTAGCGCATTATCCCAGTCTGAGAAACACTGGCTCCAGCTTTTGGGGGAGGGCCAGATGCCCCAGCATTCAGAAGATAGTCAGGAATCTGAGAGAATTCTGAGAAGTAACCGATTATCCTGTGGTTATTTCATAAACTCCATTTCAGTAATAACATGTAAAGACATTAACCTGAAATGTCTTCCATTCCTTGTGGATGCCATTGCCTTTTCATTCCCCATCACATTGAATCAGAGGAGGGAGGACCTTGCCCAAAATAAAGGTATCATTGGCCAGCACTGAGTTTCAAACTGGGGTTTTGAATCAGCAGTTCTAAAAGCCTAGGTGTGTTGAGGGAGAAAACGGCTTTTCAAAGTCCAAAAGCTGCCCTCTGCATATCAAGAAGGGTCAGAGTCATGGGTGGAGAGGGATGAGGACAGGCAGCCCAGCTACTCAGCAGAGAGGAGAACCCCTTCATTTCCAGATTGCTGTGCTTAGTCACTCAGTCGTGCCCAACTCTTTACGACCCCATGGACGGTAGCCCACCAGGCCCCTCTGTCCACGAGGAATCTCCAAGCGAGAATACTGGAGTGGGCGCCTGGACCCGCAAAAGCAGAAGGGCACCAGTGTCCTCACTGTCCCTTGGCAAGCGAAGGCTCTGGGGGTACAAACTTTTAGATCAGAAGGGGATCTGTGAATACTGAGGGGGGCTTACCAAAGGGGATGCCCTCCTCTGCCTTTGGCAGCTGGATAGCAACTAGGATGGGAGAGGCAGAGCAGAGGGAGACATTTGGAGGATTGAGACAGGGTCCCAGTTGTTCTCAGCTGCTTCCAAAGAGGCTCAAGTTGTGACAGAAAACCAGAAGACCCCGGAGTCCTAACAATTCTAGGTACATATGCAACCCATGCTTCAGTCTACTGCTGGTAGATTCAATAATCCCATCAAAAAGCCCACACCCATAGGGTTTGTTAGAACCTTTATTGGAGCTGGAAAGGAGAATTTGGAATGGCTTTCTCTAGGGAGCTTCATCTAGGGTTTTACAGACTCTTAACATCTTGTAATATCAGTGTTCTAAGCAGAAAAAAAGAGTAAAGGTGTCTGGAGTCCAGTCACATAAAGCACAGGGACGCTTCAGGCACATCTCACATGATGGCCAGGGGCTACCTCAGGGCTCCACCATCTCCACTGTGCTCCTGTCAGCCAGGGAAACTCTCCAGGCCCCTAAAGCTGATGTAGTTTGACAAGGCTGCCACTAGATGTGCCAGCCAGCCAGAGGGCTTTGTCTGAGAACCTAGAAATTCCTGCCCCTATAATCCCTGGGGACCCCACAGACTTACTGATATGAATTTTACTAATTGTGCTCACGTGCTCCTTCACCCTCTCCATCTCTCTTTTATCCCTCTCCCTTTAAGACTGGCTGAACTCCAGAGTGAGTTTCATCTTCTTTCCTTGATCCTGGCCAATGGGATAGTCCCCATGCATCTCAGTTCTTTCCAGAAGCCCCTCTTCTCACCCAGGAGCCCACAGCACATAGAGCCCAGTGAGATGAGGCAGAGGGCAACCAGGGGAGCCCCTCACTGACCTGCACTCCATGATTGTCATCTGTGGGGTGGGAGATAGGACAGTGCAGTGGATATTTTCACCCATAGCCCCCAAAAGATCTAATCCCATTTCACTGTTTTCCAAGGTTTCTTTTCACTCATCTGGCAGTTGTCCAAGTTCCTAAAGCATATATGCACTCATCCTTGGAGATGTTATGAGACCTTTAGATCTTTTCTCTTCCTATATGCATGGCACAAAACAGGCACTCGCAAAAGTTAAACCCTGATGCTAGGAAAGATTGAGGGTAGAAGGAGAAGCTGGTGACAGAAGATGAGATGGTTGGATGGCATCACCGACTCAATGGACATGAGTTTGAGCAAACTCTGGGAGATAGTGAAGGACAAGGAAGCCTTGCGTGCTGCAGTCCATGGGTCACAGTCAGATATGACTTAGCAATTGAACAACAAAGGGCAAGGAATTCCTTTACACCAGGGAACTGATGACTCTGAGGTCCTTTGCTATATAATGATCCCTGGTGTTACTGCTCCAGGGCCCTTCTCTTAATAAGGAACTATGAACTCTAGTACAGTCTGGCCTGGGAATCAGAGTACATAATAGGTCTCTCAATTGTCTTGCTATACTCTAGGAGCAGGAAATGTGATGACAGTGATGCTGCTCAGAAGTTTCATGGGTATGACTACCTCTTTTCAGTCCCTTCACAAGTCAGCTGCCTACTATAAACAGCACCACTCATGATCCAAAAGACATCATTAGCAACTTTAACAAAGGTGGTAAACTTCCGGATGGTTTGATATTTCTTTCCAGGCAGACTTCATTTGCATCTTGTAGATCCTTATCAGTTGGCAGTAAATCGGCTTGCAAGCGAGCACTGTTGACAGCCCCTAAATGTATTCTGTCATCCTCAACATCTCAGTGTGTAATATATCACTTACATCTATATATGTACTCTCCAGGGCCTGGTAGCTCCACATCCAATTTAGATAAGCCACAGGAAAACAATTTCCTTACCAAATGGGGGGAAATGAAAGGTACCATCTCCAAACAACTAATGCAAAATGAAGTTATAAAAATGTGGTAAGATAAAAGGGAAGTTGTCTTTACCAGATAGAGAACGTGGACATGTTTTATGGATCTGATAACCAGAAATTCTAATTAGTGAAGAGTCTCATAAAAAATCTTCCTCCACTCCCCGGCCAGGAGGCAGGGCTCAGTGATAAAAGGAATATTGGGTGCTATGGATAGAAAGAGGAAAACTAATCCCTACATTTTGGCTCCATTATCTTATAGTGATTTACTCTTCAACTACTCTCATTGTTACTAAATGCAAGTTCACGTGCCCAGCACAATGAGGCCAAACAAACCAAAATGTCCAACTTTGAAACAAAGATTTATTCAGGCCCATGCAAGAAGAACTGGTGGCTTGTGTCCTCCACTTCCAAAAAAAAGCTAGACCCCTCCAAAGGGTTTCAGCAAAGCATTTTAAAGACAAGGTGAGGGAGGGACATAATCGGTTGTTGCAAACTTCTTGGTGTTGGAGTCCTTTGTTCTTGTAACTGTCCATGCAGGTGAGGTCATGATGTTCCTGTAACCTCCAACAAGACAAATATTATTCTCTCTTCTGCAACTTTTTAGCTCTGTATGAAAGGAAAAGTGTTATACTCTTAAAGATCAGAGTCTTGAGAATGCTCTTAAAGATCAGAGTCTTAAGAATGGGCTATCCTGTACATTTCAGGCTATAAGCAACATTCTTAACTTCAAGTGAAGACAATAGAATACAAAGGTTAAAGTAAAAGAAAATTCTAATATGGAGCCCCATTTGTTCTTCCTATTATATCATCTGTCTTCATTTCAAACATGTCAGAGCCAAACAATAATTATTGTTAAGTCTGAGGCTTCCACAAACAACTCATAGAAATGTTCCTCATCTAAGAGGAACAAGTAGATGGGAACAGTTGGTGTGAAATGCCACCACCTTCCTTCCATGAAAGGGTTCAGGGTACAGCCCTCAATCACTGTATGAACATGTAATTGTAGATTTATTTTGTCTATTTTCTTCTTGGCTATTCTATTAAAAATTATTCTAAAATAGCAAACATAGCAAAATGCTCTATCTATAAATGAAAAGAGATTTTTGTTTGCACCCCTGAAGTTGAAGCTTTAGCATCAGAGGTCCAAGTTGGTATTACAGGCACAGCAGACAGATGTAGAAAGCAAGAGAGACAGGAAGAGACCATGAAGTCAAATCCAGCTCCTCTTCTTGATAGTTAATATCAATTTCTTCCATCTCTCCCAGGACTTGTTTACCAGGAGTAGAGAACCAGGGAAAGCTTCACGGACTCTGGTTGGAAGTGTGAACCAAGCCAGACTCAATTATAATGAGAGTCAGTATTGCAAAGGGGAAAGAAAATAGCAATGCATATACTAGAGATGGCATCATATTTTAGGGGTGGGGCTCAATCAATAAACTTAGTTCCTTCTCCAACTCATCAAACCTAAGGCCTGCTCTGTGTCACCAGGAAGTTAAGCAGCTCAGTCCTCTAATTCAAAAAAAACTTCTTTCCCAAAGGACAATTGACAGAGAAAGCACTGAGCCAGGAGCCCCTGCAAACAGGAGGCTAAGCCTCTGGTTTGCAAATATTTTTAAGCAGCTTAACTGCTTCTTGAAAGAAGTCTCACATAAAATGCATTCAGATCTAAGCTGAAACCTGGCTATTTGCCTTTCTACTCATCTGCACCCAACTTCACCAAGAAAAGCCCTCAGCAGAGCTCAAAAAGCTTGGACTTGATGGTTTTCACTTTCCCTTTAATCCTATAAATACCAGTCATCCATTTTGCATGTGTTTTAGGTTTTTTAAACATATGAATCTTTCTCCAATATATGTAATTGAAATAAAACTTTAAGCCTTAAATAAAATTTGAAAAACACTGAGATTTTACCATTAGAAATTCAATCCTTTGAATCCTGCAGTCTCTTTGGTTTGTTTGCTTTGTTTTCAACTTTTATTTCATACTGAGATATGACGAATAAACAAACAATGTTGTGATAGTTTCAGGTGGTCAGCAAAGGACTTGGCCATATATATACATATTTTGGGGGAGCTCCAGAATCACTGCAGATGGTGACTGCAGCCATGAAATTAGAAGATGCTTACTCCTTGGAAGGATCGTTATGACCAACATAGACAGCATATTAAAAAGCAGAGACATTACTTTATCAACAAAGGTCCATCTAGTCAAGGCTATGGTTTTTCCAGTAGTCATGTATGGATGTGAGAGTTGGATGGTGAAGAAAGCTGAGCACCGAAGAATTGATGCTTCTGAACTGCTGGAGAAGACTCTTGAGAGTCCCTTGGACTGCAAGGAGATCCAACTAGTCTATCCTAAAGGAGATCAGTCCTAGGTGTTCATTGGAAGGACTGATGTTGAAGGTGAAACTCCAATACTTTGGTCACCTGATGTGAAGAGTTGACTCATTGGAAAAGACCCTGATGCTGGGAAAAATTGAAGGTGGGAGGAGAAAGGGCCGACAGAGGATGAGATGGCTGGATGGCATCACCGACTCGATGGACATGGGTTTGGGTTGACTCCGGGAACTGGTGATGGACAGGGAGGCCTGGCATGCTGTGCTTCATGGGGTCACAAAGAGTCGGACACAACTGAGCAACTGAACTGAACTGAACTGATACATGTTTCCATTCTTCCTCAATGCCCCTCCCACCCAGGCTGGCACATAACATGGAGCAGAGTTCTATGTGCTATACAGTAGGCCTGTGTTTGTTATCCATTTTAAATGTAGCAGTGTGTACATGAAAGACTTTGTACTTTTAAGTCATCTATAAATTGCAAACTCCCTTAAAAGATTGGTACCATTTCTGTTTTAACCACAGGGATTTTGACTAGTCTGTGAAGACAAGGCCCAGACTGCCCAAATGAGATGTGCTCAAGATAGAAGAAGAGGAGCCAAGAGTAGCAGAAAGATAGGGGTGAATGAAAGGCTACCTTAGTCTCTGAATAAGCCTATCGTTTTATTCTTCTGTCATTCCCCAAAGAAACCTGATTTCTTTTGATGTATGAAATGAAACTTATTTCAAAATTTGCATTGTCTTATTATTTAAGGCAAAGATGAGCTTCAGATGTTATTCCAAAACTAAAGAAGATGTTTATTATTCACTGTCTTCGTGCGGTCTGAGTAAATTTCTAAGCACCATTTATTGTCTTGGAACTTTATTACTTATGAAATACATGTCTTGAGCACATAAACTATGACAAATGATAACTCAGAATAGGAATGTTCCATAGAGGGATTTGTGGCAGGCCTGTAAAACTGAGAGTCATCTCTCTTTTCCCTGCCATGTGGAATCAAAGGAAAAGGCTCATCAAGATGAGAGTGGACATGTGACACAAAGTAATTTCTTAGTCACTCCATGTAGAGACACATGATTATTTCCCCCAAAGCTTCCCCTTTTTGCTCCCTCATGATAAAGGTTTTCCTAGTTATTATGCCATGTGGATTCTTGGGATAATAGATGGGGTAAAAGCTGTGCCCATCTTCTCCCTGAACATGATCTCAACTACGTATCCCAAAACTTGGATTGCAAACGGTGACAGTCTGTTCTGGTCTGATGTGGCATGTGTGTTTATGTGTGTTCAGTCATGTCCAAGTCTTTGCAACCCCATCGACTGTAGCCTGCCAGACTCCTCTGTCCATTGTAATTCTCCATTGGAATACTGGAGTGGGCTGCCATTTCCTCCTCCACTAATGTGACACATGTGTGCCTAAAAATCAATGTGCAACTTTCTGCAATGAAAGTTACAGGACTCTTGAGGAAAATGATATTGCCAACACAGCAAAAACCTTTATCAGTGACACAGAAACAGAAGTTAGGAAATAAAATTGATAACCAAGCTTTACACATCTTAAATAGTTAAGGAAATCATAAATATATCAATAAACATGGTCCTTTACCTTGAGAAAGACCTCAAGTTTGCCAGAGTACACAGATGTTGGAAGGGTTGAAGTTGTAAGTTGTTGTCAAGTGGCAGAGGGTGGGTTATCTCAGAAAGACTGCAAAGGACTGGATGGGGATAAATGTGACTCAGAGCACAGGAGTTGCACTCAAGGAGCTGGTAGGTGTATGTGTATTTTCCATGTCTTCTACCTCTCCATTCAACAGATCACAGCTTCCACATTCACTTGGTATTTATGGTGGACAAAACTGTGCATAAGCAAACACTCAGTTACATTGCACTCAAAATGTGATCTAATATTTCAATTGTGTTGGAGCAAATTTGCATACTCAAAACAAAAACTGACTGCATCTAAGAATCTTTAGATTGTTATCTCTCATTGTCACTTTCCATTCCATTTATAGAATGAGTTATTCTAAACACAAATCTCATCTTTCATTCAAGATCTCTCCAAAACAAACAAACAAAACAGACAATCTAGAATAATGTACAAGTTCTGAAGTGTATAATGTATAATTTCTGAAGAATAATGTATAATTTCTGATATTAAAGAGAAGTAGAGTTTGGAAAGATAGATAACAGTAGACAAGCAGGGGAAGAATACGAACTAAAAACTAACCCAGTCTTAAGGTACCCAGATACATAGCCCTGTATCTCAGGAAAGGATTCTTGTTTCTAATGGGGTCACAACAGCAAGGAGCAGGCAACAAGGAGTGTCACTCACTGCACTGACTGCTAAACTGAGAGTTTGGGGACATGAACCAGATATCTGTCCTTTTCTAACTTGTTAGAATCCCATCCATGAATTTACTGAAACTTTTCTTTAAAGCTTCTAGCTATCTTCAGGAACACTGTCATACAAGAGCTAGAAAAGAGCCAGGAACACAGTAACTGGGGCATTCCCTCACCATCTATTTAGTTGACTAACCAGTTCAGTTCAGTCACTCAGTTGTGTTCGATTCTTTGCAACCCCATGAATCGAAGTACACCTCGTCTCCATGTCCATCACCAACTCCCGGAGTCCACCCAAACCCATTCCCATCGAGTCAGTGATGCCATCCAGCCATCCCATCCTCTTTCGTCCCCTTCTCCTCCTGCCCCCAATCCTTCCCAGCATCAGGGTCTTTTCCAATGAGTCAACTCTTCATATCAGGTGACCAAAGTATTGGAGTTGCAGCTTTAACATCAGTCCATCCAATGAATATCCAGGACTGATCTCCTTTAGGATGGACTAGTAGATCTCCTTGCAGTCCAAGGGACTATGAAGAGTCTTCTCCAACAACACAATTCAAAAGCATCAATTCTTCGGCACTGAGCTTTCTTCACCATCCAACTCTCACGTCCATACATGACTACTGGAAAAACCATAGCCTTAACTAGATGGACCTTTGTTGGCAAACTAATGTGTCTACTTTTAAACATGCTATCTAGGTTGGTCATAACTTTCCTTCCAAGGAGTTAGCATCTTTTAATTTCATGGCTGCAATCACCATCTGTAGTGATTTTGGAGCCCAAAAAAATAAAGTCTGACACTATTTCCACAGTTTCCCCATCTATTTCCCATGAAGTGATGGGGTCAGATGTCATGATCTTAGTTTTCTGAATGTTGAACTTGAAGCCAACTTTTTCACTCTCCTCAAGAGGCTTTTTAGTTCCTCTTCACTTTCTGCCATAAGGGTGGTGTCGTTTGCATATCTGGGGTTATTGATTTTTTGCCTGGCAATCTTGATTCCAGCTTGTGCTTCTTCCAGACCAGCGTTTCTCATGATGTACTCTGCATATAGGTTAAATAAGCAGAGTGGCAATATACAGCCTTAATGTACTCCTTTTCCTATTTGGAACCAGTCCATTCCATGTCCAGTTCTAACTGTTGCTTCCTGACCTGCATGCAGGTTTCTCAAGAGACAGGTCAGATGGTCTGGTATTCCCATCTCTTTAAGAATTTTCCACAGTTTATTGTGATCCATATAGTCGAAGTCTTTGGCATAGTCAATAAAGCAGAAATAGATGTTTTTCTGGAACTCTTTTGCTTTTTCGATGATCCAGTGGATGTTGGCAATTTGATCTCTGGTTCCTCTACCTTTTCGAAAACCAGCTTGAACATCTGGAAGTTCACGGTTCATGTGTTGCTAAAGCCTGGCTTGGAGAATTTTGAGCATTACTTTACTAGAGTGAGATGAGTGCAATTGTGCGGTAGTTCAAGCATTCTTTGGCATTGCCTTTTTTTGGGATTGGACTAACACTAACACCCAAAAAAGATGTCCTTTTCATTACAGGGGACTGGAATGCAAAAGTAGGAAGTCAGGAAACACCTGAAGTAACAGGCGAATTTGGCCTTGGAATAGAGAATGAAGCAGGGCAAAGGCTAATGGAGTTTTGCCAAGAAAACACTCTGGTCATAGCTAACACCCTCTTCCAACAGCACAAGAGAGGACTCTACATATGGACATCACCGGATGGTCGACACCTAAATCAGATTGATTATATTCTTTGTAGCCATAGATGGAGAAGGTCTGTACAGTCAGCAAAAACAAGACTGGGAGCTGACTGTGGCTCAAATCATGAATTCCTTATTGCCAAATTCAGACTTAAATTGAAGAAAGTGGGGGAAACCACTAGGCCAGTCAGGTATGACCTAAATCAAATCCCTTATGATTATACAGTGAAAGTGAGAAATAGATTTAAGGGACTAAATCTGATAAACAGAGTGCATGATGAACTATAGACAGATGTTTGTGACATTGTACAGTAGACAGGGATTAAGATCATCCCCATGGAAAAGAAATGTAAAAAAGCAAAATGGCTGTCTGATGAAGCCTTACAAATAGCTGTGAAATGAAGAGAAGCGAAAAGCAAAGGAGAAAAGGAAAAATATTACCATCTGAATGCAGAGTTCCAAAGAATAACAAGGAGAGATAAGAAAGCCTTCCTCAGCGATCAATGCAAAGAAAGAGAGGAAGACAACAGAATGGGGAAGACTAGAGATCTATTCAAGAAAATTAGATATACCAAAGGAACATTTCATGTGAAGATGGGCTCAATAAAGGACAGAAATGGTATGGACCTAACAGAAGCAGAAGATATTAAGAAGAGGTGGCAGGAATACACAGAAGAACTGTACAAAAAAGATCTTCACAATCCAGATAATCACGATAGTGTGATCACTCACCTAGAGCCAGACATCCTGGAATGTGAAGTCAAGTGGGCCTTAAAAAGCATCACTACGAACAAAACTAGTGGAGGTGATGGAATTCCAGTTGAGCTGTTTCAAATCCTGAAAGATGATGCTGTGACAGGCTTCACTCAATATGTCAGCAAATTTGGAAAACTCAGCAGTGGCCACAGGACTGGAAAAGGTCAGTTTTCATTCCAATCCCAAAGAAAGGCAACGCCAAAGAATGCTTGAACTACTGCACAATTGCACTCATCTCACACGCTAGTAAAGTTGAGTAATAGCCATGTACAAAGCCACCTATGTAGAAAAGAAGGCTAAACCCCATTCTCAAGAATCTGGCAATCTTGCTGCAAGCCTCTCTGGAGCTTTCAGCCATCTTCAATTGCAGAGCTTCCATAGCCTGGGTTGACAGCCTCTTCTCTCAAGTGTTTCTCAACCACTGGTTTTTAGAGTCATACAAATATTTATCATGCAGGAATGTCTTGGGCATCACAGGACAATTAGTATCACTGACTAACACTTGTCAAATGCCACCAGTGCATTCCAATCACTGCAAACCTCCCAAAGGCACCCCCTGGTGCTGGAGAAGGTGTGGAGAAGAGGGAAACCTTCTACACTGTTGGTGGGAAGGCAAACTGATGTGGCACTGTGGACAATGGCATAGAGGTTCCTCAAAAAACTGAAAGCAGAGTTTCCTTATGATCCAGCAATCCCACTCCTTGGCATGTAACCAGACAAAACTATAATTCAAAAAGATACTTGCAACCCAATATTCTTAGCAGACACTGTTTAATATAGCCAAGATGTGAAAACAACCTACATGTCCATCAACAGATAATGGGTAAAGAATGTTTTATATATATACAATGGAATATTACTCAGCCATAAAATAGAATGAGACAATTTCATTTGCAGCAACATGGATGAACCTAGAGATTATCATACTGAGAAAGGTAACTCAGGAAAAGACAAATACTGTATGATATCGCTTATATGTGGAATCTAAAATATGACACAAATGAACTTATCTACAAAACAGAAACAGACTCAGAGTTGCCAAAGACATGAGGATGTGAGGGAGGGATGGATTGGGTGTTTGAGAGAAGCAGATGCAAACTAGTATAAAAGAATGAATAAACAACAAAATCTGATTGTATAGCACAAAAAGCTATATTCAATATCCTGTGATAAACCATAATGGACAAGACTATGATAAAGAATATATATAATGTTTAACCGAATAAATTTGCTGTATGGTATAAATTAATACAACATTCTATATCAACTATTAAAAAAAAATACCTCTCTCACATGTTCAAATACATCTGGTAGGGTGTGAAGTCCCCAGCTGGCCCCTCACTCAATTTCCTACTTCTTTCTCCCTAAAGACTTAGGCTGGCCCACTTCCTGAGACAATGCTCCAACTGTTTCCATTCATTCACCATCAAGAAAACACAGCTGCTTAGGTCCAGAAGGAAAAGACACAACAGCAGGGAAGAGGAGAAAAACAGGAAACCTCAGGAAATGGGGTTCCTAGCCTATTTCTTTAGTCTTATCATCCACAAAACTTTTAATCCTCAGAATAATTCTATAAAATTGACTTTGGTAAGGAAATTGACTTAGACACATGTTCTGGATCAGGTTTAGGGTTAGAATCCAGTTGTTCTGCTTTTTATTTCTCTGTTCATTTTACTTCTGCTCATTGCTATTCCCTAGAGATGGGGAAAGAGCCTGAAATCTCTTTTGCTGGCAGCCGGCTTCCCTGTTTGAGGTTCATTGATAGTTCGAGTTTGTGATGGACACTGTTCACGAAATATTTCCAGCTCTCTACCTTCAGGGGTATGTGATCTTATTAGACTTTCAGCCCATCTCTGGTTTTTCAAGGCTATGTGATTAGTTCTTGTCAGTTACCTGTGAGCATTGAATGGCCGGTTCCAGAAACTCACTCTCTTTTTCCTACAACATAACAACTCCTAGTACTCAAGATGCTTTGAGTCCAAAAGGAAGAAAATTTTGGACAGAAACCACTGCTGACCTGAAGTGGACAAAGAATATAAGCAAGGAAAGTCATTTGTTGTAGTAGATAATTCAGATTTTACAGTTGTCACTTTAGGTTGGTGTGTCCTATCCTGACATCAAGTTTCCCTCTTCCCCCATCTGCCCATGATTAGTTCTCAGACATTTTGATTAAGTAAAAGAACTAAGATCCATCCCTACATCCCACACAATCCCCCCCTCCACACACACACATACACAAACACTCACACACACACAGGGCTCAGGGCATCAATTCCTTGGCAACCAGTGCTTCCTCTGTACATCTTGTTCATGATTTTTAAATCTGGGTCATTTCACCTCTCACACTGTTTTCTCACTACCCTTATAGCACTAGCCATATTACAGAGTAAAATTGTCTCTAAGACATTCAGTTATTTCTTTTCATTTCTCTCTTTTCTGACTGCAAGCCTTGTGAAAATATGTAACATGCCTCATTCAACTCTGTCAACCATAAAACCCAACCCTGAGAAAACAATACACAAATATTTGTTAAATAACTGGCCTTCATTATCTAGTGCCAAAAAAGGGGGGGAGAAAAATGATCCAGGACACCTCATTTTTTCTCCAACAATGCTGAGAAGAATAAGGAGAGAGGAGACACATGGGTGGAAGGGAATATTTATGGAAATATAATGCATGCAAAAAAGTTTGGAAAGTTAGAGGAAAGTATAAGCATATAATCAATTACCACCACAATATTGAAGGCGTTTTTTCCTTTACCACCAGAAAAACTTCTCATTAATTACATCATGCCCCATAAGTTATACTTTATCTGCTATCAAATAAAAGGCTTTTTTATCTCTTTCTGGGTCTATGGGCAACAAAAATCCAGCTCCTAGTTAATATCTGATGAATACTGGGATGACTCCAGAGGGAAGCCGCTCAATAATCCAATACCTCATTTCACTCTCATCCTACTCAGCGATCCCAGACTTCCACTGCTGACAAAGTGAAATATAATATTGATCTAGCACTGCATTGTTCAGTCTCCCTGAATCTTTGGGGGTCATTGGCTGGCTGATAGATTAACACAAGTGTGATAATCACTTTGAAAGTAAACTGTCAAGTGTGTGTACCATGCGAGATGCTGTACAGAGAACTCAAGGAAATTGGTTTCTCCCCAGAGGAGGAAGTGTCATAGAATCACATTTAATAAAACTCAAACAAATACTGGAGAAGCTTGAGTTTATCTCCAAAGCTTGCTATCGTATGCATCCTCTAGGACAAGGAGGTTCTTATCCCAGGCTCTCAGCTTTGGAGATCTTGTTTCCCTCAGTTTGGTGAAGATTCTCTGAACCATAACAGAGATATTAACCTGAGACTAAAGTAATAATGCAAGGGAAACATTGTGCCAGGCACAACAGCACACAATTGTATATGCATCACCTTGGAAAAGTGATTTAGTGGTTATGAAGACAGACTTGAGAACTCTTGCCAGACTTCAAATCCCAGCTTTCAGTTTATTAGTAGAACAAGGCAATTAACCTCTCTGTGCCTACTTCTTCATTGGGGAAGTTAACTTGTACATAGCTTTGCTGTGAAGATTAAATGAATTAATTTATGAAAAATATTTAGATTGATGTCTGTCATGTATACTCTTTTCAAGTAGTAGTATGCATTTCATTAAAGAGATAGAGAAGGAGACGGACCTAAACAAAGACACCCATAGTGTGTGTGTGTCTCCCTCTCGTGTCCTCCCACCACTGTACATGCTCAGTCCTGTCTGACTCTGCGACCCCATGGACTATAGCCTGCAAGGCTCCTCTGTCCATGGAATTTTCCAGGCAAGAATACTGGAGTGGATTGTCATTTCCTTCTCCAAGGTATCTTCCTGAACCAGGGACTCAACCAGGGTCTCTTGCATCTCCGGCATTGGCAAGTGGATTCTTTACTGCTAGTGCCACCTGGGGTGTGTGTGTGTGTGTGTGTGTGTGTGTGTGTGTGTGTGTGTGTATGTGTGTGTGTGTTTACGTACCTTGATAAAAAATCTTTCTGCAGTGCAGACTTGGGTTTGATCCCACTAGCGCCACCTGGTGTGTGTATGAGTATTTACATATGTTGGTAAAGAATCTGCCTGTAACGCAGGAGACCTGGGTTTGACCCCTTGGTTTGATCCCTGGGTGGTCGAGGAAGATCCCCTGGAGAAGGAAATGGCAGCCCACTCCAGTATTCTTGCCTGGAAAATCCCATGGACAGAGAAACCTGGCGGGTCACAATTCCATGGGGTCACAAGAGTCCAACACGACTAAATCAAATGACTAAAGCACAGTTTAGTGACTAAACCACCAGTATGCTTACCTGGGAAATCCCATGAACAGAGAAGCCTGGGAGGCTGTGGTCCATGTGGTCGCAAGGAGTTGGACACAATTTAAGAACTAATCACCACCACAGATGCACAGTGAGATTAGTATGACCAGTACACCCATTTCGCAGAACAGAACCCTAAAGTCAGTGAGATAACAGGAACAAGTTTACAGTGAAATCAGAATTAAATAAAATCCAGAATTTTTTATGCTAAAAAGGAAGATATTCATTTTTTCCACTATGCATGACAACAGTATTTCCTATTCTTTCCCAGTTTTGCTGATGTCCAATACTATAACATTACACATCCTACTACACAGCAGTAATAAATGATATATAGAGAGGAATTACTCATGATATTTGTCATCAGTGATCTCATCTAAAGATATTTTCCTTTTTGGGTGCTTTTTTAAATTAATTTTCATTGGAGTATTGTTCTTTACAATGCTGTGTTGGTTTCTGTTGTACAGCAGAGTGAATCACCTATACATATACATATATCCCCTCTGTTTTGGATGTCCTTCTATTTAGGTCACCACAGAGCACCGAGCAGAGTTCTCTGAGCTATGTACTAAGTTCTCATTAGTTATCTATTTCAGCTAATTCCAATCTCCTAAATCATCCCACCCTTTCCCTTTCCCCCTTTTGGTCTCCATAGGTTTTTTTCTCTACATCTGAGTCTCTATTTTTGTTTTGTAAATAGGATCATCTCTACAATTTTTTTCTAGATTCCACATGTATGCGTTAATATACAATATTTGTTTTTCTCTTTCTGACTTACTTCACTCTGTATGACAGTCTTCAGGTCTTTCCACATTTCTACAGATGATCCAAATTCATTCTAAAGAACATATTTTTAAGTAATAGGCATATTGTCAATAGATATTTATTAATCAACAAATATTTATTGGGTACCTACTATGTGCCAGGCACTCCACTAGGCATTAAGCCATGGGACTCTGTCCCTCCAACCAAACTGGGCAAAATGGCAAAAGAAATTCATACCCAAAATATGCTCTTTGTAGTCTTTCAATGATGCTTTAGCCAATAAAGCTATATCCTTCTACACTCTACCCTCATTCTTTTATTTTAATTTATTTTTTAACTGAAAGAAAAATACTTTATGATGTTGTGTTTTCTGCGATATGACAACATGAATCAGCCCAAATTAGACATACATCCCCTCTCTCATAAATTTCCCTCCCCTCCCCCAATCCCACCCCCTAGGTCATCACAGTCAGATTGAGTTCCCTATGTTATATGGCAACTTCCCACCAACTATTTATTTTACACATGACAGTGTATATACGTCAATTCTATTTTCTCCATTCAGCCCACCTTCTCCTTCCCTCACTGTGTCTACAAGTCCATTCTCTACATCTACAACTCCATTCCTTCCCTGCAAATAGTTTCATCAGTACCATTTTTCCAGATTTCACATATATGCATTAATATAAGATATCTGTTTTTCTCTTTCTGACTTACTTCGCTCTGTATAAAAGCTCTAAGTTCATCCACCTCACTACCACTGATTCAGATTTGTTCCTTTTTGTGGCTGAGTAATATTCCATTGTATTTATGTACCACATCTTCTTTATTTATTCGTCTGTCTATGGACATTTAGGTTGCTTCCATATCCTTCCTATTATAAATAGTATTTCAATGAATACTGGAGTATATTTGTCTTTTAGAATTTTGGTTTTCTCAGGGTATATTCATGTCCAGACACCTTCATTCTTATATCTCTCTTAAGCAGTTTCTCCCTGGACAGCATTCTAAAGACCTTTCCATATCCTCATATCCCTCCCTTTGCTAAGTGACAGCAAGCTACTCTGGTTAAATTAGATGACAATTAGTTCTCCTCATGAAGAAAATAGATTAGGAATCAGTTAGTGTCCCAAAGGCAAGATCAATTTAAGGTTTTATGGTGACAGTGGAATAGATTCCTAAACTGGATTATGATTTGGACTCTTCAAAATCTAAGAGAAGTCAGTATGCTAAGATCATATTCTTGAAACTAACTCTACTGCTGAGATTTCTTATACTGTTATCATCTTAGAAGGAGAAGCCATTGGATAGAATTGAATGTTAGGGGTTACATAGCTTCAGTGTATTGTTCCCTTCATCAACCATGACAGATGGCCAGCCTACTTAGTATCTCTCATGAGGTCCATCTGAACTTGACAAAGTTAGAGGCTTAGAGTTGCTATATGTTATTCTGGTAACAGAAGAGAATCTGTGGGATTTGATCCCACTTCTAACTCTTAAATAGTAAAATAGGGAAGTACTATGATGAGTTGAAGTCTTCCCCGGTGGCTCAGCAGTAAAGAATACATTTGAAATGCAGAAGACACAGGAGACGCGGGTTCAATCCCTGATTCGGGAAGATCCCCTGGAGGAAAGCATGGCAACCCATTCCCAGTGTTCTTGCCTGCAGAATGCCATGGACAGAGGAGCCTAGCGAGCTTAAGTTTACAGGGTCACAAAGAGTCAGATATGACTGAAGTGACTGGCCACATATTATGAGTTGAAGACAAAAATGCAGTTCACATAGTTAAGTAAAGCCAGTTTTAATTAAGTAACCTCACCCTTTTCCTCCAAATACTCTAATGGTCCAGTCCTCATCCAGGTTAGATAACGCTCTGAGTTTTCAAATTGATCCCTTATTTGCTCTAAGCATGTTTGAATCTCTTTCCTTCTCTTCCCAGGCAAGTTGTTAGAAAAAGCGCAGGCTTACTGCCTTCCTTCCTCGCCTTCCTTTCACTATCCGCTCTTCAACTGATGGCAAGACCTGTCTCCACCTCACTTCAAGACTGTTCAGTGCATTTGATGTCATTTTATACTGCTGCTCTGCTATCCTATGTAAACTGTATTTGCATCCTCTCTGAGTTTTTTTCAAACGCTCAGCCTTTTTGTTTACATTCCTAATGTTAAAGCTATCTTTGTCAGTCCAGAGATACTGTTTCTCAAGTTTCTATCACAGAGTTTGGCTACAAATAAACGCAGGAAAATGAAACATTAATTGGGAGTGGGCAGTAAGGTGAAGACATAGTTTTTTTTTTTTTTTTCAAAAGAGATCTATGAGATTTAGCATCTTTGATACTGGAAATGATCCAACAGAAAATGAGAAAATTAATAATGTAGAGAGAGAGAGCTCTTGCAGGAGCAAATTTTTCCACAAAGGCAAAAATTCACAAAAAGTGGCGAAACTAAGATGGCGGAGGAATAGGACCGGGAGAACACTCTCTCCCCAATAAATATACCAAAAGAACTTTTAAAGGCCGAGCAAACTCCAAAAAACAGGAACTGAATGCTGGCAGAGGACATCGGGCATCTGGAGAGGCGACCCAGTGCCGACGTGAGGAGGTAGGACAAAAGAAAGAAAAAAAAAAAGTAGAGGGAGAGACAAAGAGCTGGGGATGGGTTCCGTCCCGGAAGGGGAGTCTGGAATAAAGAGGAAAAAAAAAAAAAAAAGAGGAGAAAGGTTTCCAAATACCAGGGAGCATTCTCTCTGGCAGATCTGCGGTGGATCTTGGAGAGCAATATAGCTGAGAGCAGAAGCAGATTAATAGCTAAGCCCTGCAAGGTTCGTCTCTGGCTACAAGGAACAGCCGAGCGGCAGCACAGCCGAAGCGGACTGCTCCTGCTCAGGGAGGGGCGGGCCGCGGGCTCAGGGAACGGAGCAGCCTGAGGGACCTAACCTTCCAGGAAAAGCACCCCCCCACCCAGGCCCGTGCACAAAACATAGGGCGGTGAGGAGTCAACAGAGAGGCTGGGCAGCTGCAGGCTGCGGACCGGCCCAGCCCCCGCCTGAGAGCAGTGGGCATAACCCAGCCCCGGGGAGGCTAACCAAGATTTCTGGGGATTCTGGACAGATCGGTGCTGTATACACCTTAGAAGGAGTGCTCAGCTGCACGAGCGGCCGGGCAGGGGGAGAGGAGAAGCCCCACTCCCCAACTGTGATGGGCAGACGACAGAGAGCCTGAGCAGAGGTGGGGGGGGGGAAGCCCTCTCACCAGGAGCAGGGCAAACTCCAAAATTAAATCCCTGCCGGTAGAACAGACTGCATAGAAAGGAGACTATAGACTGTGAGAAGGACAAGCCCCACCAAGAAGGCCTGCTTAGCTGCACGCTGAGAAAACCGAGCAGCTGGGCCGGGGGAGGGGAGAAGCCCCACTCCCCAACTGTGCTGGGCGGACGACAGAGAGCCTGAGCAGAGGGGTCGGGGGAAGCCCTCTCACCAGGAGCAGGGCAAACTCCAAAGCGCTGAATAGACACTTAAAAGACCAGCAGACAGAAGACGCTAGCAGAGCTAACAGCTTTGAAACAGACAGGAGAAGCAAATTAAAGCCCTGCAAGTTGCGCTAACTGCATAGAAAGGAGTCTATAGACTGTGAGAAGGAGAAGCCGGACCAGGGAATCATCTGAAAATCTACAGACCCTTCCCTTCACCGAATGCACCAGCACCAGAGAAAGCCTTCATTATAACTGTACTAGGAACATCTTTTAAATTTTTAAAACTTTTATATATATATATATATATTGTTTTTTTTTTCTTTCTTTTTTTTTCTTTTTCTTTTCTTTTTCTTCTTCTTTTTTTTTTTTTTAGAATTTTTAAGTCCCATATGACCTTGCTATTTTTTTCTTCTTCTTCTTATTTCTTTTTTCTCCTTTATTTTTATTTTCCGGTTTTTTTTGTTTGTTTGTTTTTTGTTTTTTGGGTTTTTTTTAAGTATTTTTGAGAACCCAGTCTTTACTCTAGATTTTTAATCTTTGCTCATTAGTACCTGGTATCAACTTTGTACCTTTTAAGATCCAAGCTCCAGTACCCACTGCTACCTGGGAGTGAGATCATTGGCTTGACTGCTTTCTCCCCATTCTTATCTCTTGCTAGTAACAGTGAGGAAACCTAGACTCACCCACCAGAAAACCACACAAGCCTTTCCATCCAGGAAACTTCGACAAACCACGCATCCAACCCCTCCCATAGAGAGGAATCCCCACAATAAAGGGACAACACAGCAAGATAAACAAGATGAAAAGGCAGAGAAATACCCAGCAAGTAAAGGAACAGGATAAATACCCCCTAGACCAAACAAAAGACAAAGAGATAGGAAGTCTACCTGACAAAGAATTCCGAATAATGATAGTGAAAATGATCCAAAACCTGGAAAATAAGTTGGAGTTGCAGCTCAATAACCTGCAGGCAAGGATTGAGAAGATGCAGGTAAGCTTTAACAAGGACTTAGAAGAAATGAAAAAGAGACAAAATACAATGAATAATGCAATAAATGAGATCAAAAACACCCTGGAGGGAACCAACAGTAGAATAACAGAGATAGAAGACAGAATAAGTGAGGTAGAAGACAGAATGGCAGAAATAAATGAAACAGAAAGGAAAAATGAAAAAAGAATTAAAAGAAATGAGGACAATCTTAGAGACCTCTGGGACAATATTAAACGCACCAATATTCGAATCATAGGAGTCCCAGAAGAAGAAGACAAAAAGAAAGACCATCAGAAAATTCTTGAAGAGATAATTGTAGAAAACTTCCCTAAATTGGGGAAGCAAATAGCCACTCAGGTCCAAGAAACACAGAGAATCCCAAATAGAATGAACCCCAAGCGGGACACCCCAAGACACATATTAATCAAATTGGCAAATATCAAATACAAAGACCAAATATTAAAAGCAGCAAGGGAGAAGCAAAAGATAACTCACAAGGGGAATCCCATAAGGATAACAGCTGATCTCTCAACAGAAACGCTTCAGGCCAGAAGGGAATGGCAAAACATACTTAAAGTCATGGAAGAAAACAATCTACAACCCCGACTACTGTACCCAGCAAGGATCTCATTCAAATTTGAAGGAGAATTCAAAATTTTCTCAGACAAGCAGAAACTGAGAGAATTCAGCAACACCAAACCAGCCCTCCAACGAATGCTAAAGGAACTTGCCTAGATAGGAAACACGGATGGGATAGATAATCTGGAACCCAAAACAATAAAATAAATGGCAGCGGGATCATACTTATCAATAATTACCTTAAATGTAAACGGGCTGAATGCCCCAACCAAAAGACAAAGATTGGCCGATTGGATACAGAAACAAGACCCCTATATATGTTGTCTACAAGAGACCCACCTCAAACCTAGGGACACATATAGACTGAAAGTTAAAGGCTGGAAAAAGATATTCCATGCAAATAAAGACCAAAAGAAAGCAGGAGTGGCAATACTCATATCAGATAAAGTAGACTTTAAAATAAAGGCAGTGAAAAGCGATAAAGATGGACATTACATAATGATCAAAGGATCAATCGAGGAAGACGAAATAACAATTATAAATATTTATGCACCTAACATAGGAGCTCCACAATATGTAACGCAAATGCTAACAAGTATGAAAGGGGAAATCAACAACAACACAATAATAGTGGGAGACTTTAATACACCACTCACACCAATGGACAGATCAACTAGACAGAAAAGTAACAAGGAAATTCAAACTTTAAATGAAACAATAGACCAACTAGACCTAATTGATATCTATAGGTCATTCCACCCCAAAACAAGGAATTTCACCTTTTTCTCAAGTGCACACGGGACCTTCTCCAGGATAGATCACATCCTGGGCCATAAATCTAACCTTGATAAATTCAAAACTATTGAAATCATCCCAAGCATCTTCTCTGACCACAATGCAGTGAGATTAGATATCAACTACAGGAGAAAACCTCTCAAAACTTCCAACATATGGAGGCTCAACAACACACTGCTGAATAACCAACAAATCGCAGAAGAAATTAAAAATGAAATTCAGTTATGCATGGAAACGAATGGAAATGAAAACACAACAGCTCAAAACCTATGGGACACTGTGAAAGCAATGCTAAGGGGAAAGTTCATAGCAATACAAGCTCACCTCAGGAAACAAGAAAAAAATCAAATAAATGACCTTACTTTACACCTAAAGCAACTAGAAAGGGAAGAGATGCAGAAGCCCAGGTCTAGTAGAAGGAAAGAAATCTTAAAGAACTGGGCAGAAATAAATGCAAAGGAATCAAAAGTGACCATAGCAAAAATCAACCAAGCCAAAAGCTGGTTCTTTGAGAAGATAAATAAAATTGACAAACCGTTAGCCAGACTCATCAAGAAACAAAGGGAGAAGAACCAAATCAACAGAATTAGAAATGAAAACGGAGAGATCACAACAGAAAACACAGAAATACAAAGGATCATAAGAGACTATTATCAGCAACTATATGCAAATAAACTGGACAATTTGGATGAAATGGACAAATTCCTAGAAAAGTATAACTTTCCAAGACTAAACCAGGAAGAGATAGATAATATCAATAGACCCATCACAAGCACGGAAATTGAAACCGTAATCAGAAATCTTCCAAAAAACAAAAGCCCAGGACCAGATGGCTTCACAGCTGAATTCTACCAAAAATTTAGAGAAGAGCTAACACCTATTCTACTCAAACTCTTCCAGAAAATTGCAGACGAAGGTAAACTTCCAAACTCATTCTATGAGGCCTCCATCACCCTAATTCCAAAACCCGGCAAAGATGCCACAAAAAAAGAAAACTACAGGCCAATATCACTGATGAACTTAGATGCAAAAATCCTCAACAAAATTCTAGCAAATAGAATCCAACAACACATCAAAAAGATCATACATCATGATCAAGTAGGCTTTATCCCAGGGATGCAAGGATTCTTCAATATTCGTAAATCGATCAATGTAATACACCACATTAACAAATTGAAAAATAAAAATCACATGATTATCTCAATAGATGCAGAGAAAGCCTTTGACAAAACTCAACATCCATTTATGATAAAAACCCTCCAAAAAGTAGGAATAGAAGGAACATACCTCAACATAATAAAAGCTATATATGACAAACCCACAGCAAACATTATCCTCAATGGTGAAAAACTGGAAGCATTCTCCCTGAAATCAGGGACAAGACAAGGGTGCCCACTCTCACCACTACTATTCAACATAGTTTTAGAAGATTTGGCCACAGCAATCAGAGCAGATAAAGAAATCAAAGGAATACAGATTGGAAAAGAAGAAGTAAAACTCTCTCTGTTTGCTGATGACATGATCCTCTATGTTGAAAACCCTAAAGACTCTACGAGAAAATTACTAGAGCTAATCAGTGAATATAGCAAAGTTTCAGGATACAAAATCAACACACAGAAATCCCTGGCATTTCTATACACTAACAATGAAAAAACAGAAAAAGAAATTATGGAAACAATTCCATTCACCATCGAAACAAAAAGAATAAAATACTTAGGATTATTTCTACCTAAAGAATCAAAAGACTTGTATATAGAAAACTATAGAACACTGATGAAAGAAATCAAGGAGGACACAAACAGATGGAGAAATGTGCCGTGTTCGTGGATTGGAAGAATCAATATAGTGAAAATGAGTATACTACCTAAAGCAATCTATAGATTCAATGCAATTCCTATCAAGCTACCAGAGGTCTTCTTCAAAGAATTACAACAAATAATTTCTCAATTTGTATGGAAATACAAAAAACCTCGTATAGCCAAAGCAATCTTGAAAAAGAAGAATGGAACTGGAGGAATCAACCTACCTGACTTTAGGCTATACTACAAATCCACAGTCATTAAGACAGTTTGGTACTGGCACAAAGACAGAAATATAGATCAATGGAACAGAATAGAAAGCCCAGAGATAAATCCACGCATCTATGGACACCTTATCTTTGACAAAGGAGGCAAGAATATACAATGGAGAAAAGACAACCTCTTTAACAAGTGGTGCTGGGAAAACTGGACAGCCACTTGTAAAAGAATGAAACTAGATCACTTTCTAACACCATACACAAAGATAAACTCAAAATGGATCAAAGATCTAAGCATAAGACCAGAAACTATAAAACTCCTAGAGGATAACATAGGCAAAACACTCTCTGCTATAATCCAAAGTGGGATACTCCATGACCCACCTCCCAGAATATTGGAAATAAAAACACAAATAAACAAATGGGACCTAATTAAAATTAAAGCTTCTGCACAACAAAGGAAACTATAAGCAAGGTGAAAAGACAGCCTTCAGAATGGGAGAAAATAATAGCCAATGAAGCAACAGACAAACAATTAATCTCAAAAATATACAAACAACTCCTGCAGCTCCATTCTAGAAAAATAAACAACCCAATTAAAAAGTGGGCCAAAGAACTTAACAGACATTTCTCCAAAGAAGATATAAAAATGGCTAACAAACACATGAAAAGATGCTCAACATCACTCATTATCAGAGAAATGCAAATCAAAACCACAATGAGGTACCACTTCACACCAGTTAGAATGGCTGCCATCCAAAAGTCTACAAGCAATAAATGCTGGAGAGGATGTGGAGAAAAGGGAACCCTCTTACACTGTTGGTGGGAATGCAAACTAGTACAGCCACTATGGAAAACAGTGTGGAGGTTCCTTAAAAAGCTGCAAATAGACCTGCCATATGACCCGGCAATCCCACTGCTGGGCATATACACCGAGGAAACCAGAATTGAAAGAGCCACGTGTACCCCAATGTTCATCGCTGCATTGTTTACAATAGCTAAGACATGGAAACAACCTAGATGCCCATCAACTGATGAATGGATAAGAAAGCTGTGGTACATATACAGAATGGAATATTACTCAGCATTAAAAAAAAATTCATTTGAAGCAATTCTACTCAGATGGACGGAACTGGAGCCCATTATCCAGAGTGAAGTAAGCCAGAAGCAAAAACAACAATACAGTATATTAACGCATATATATGGAATTTAGAAAGACGGTAACGAGAACCCAACATGGGAGACAACAAAAGGAACGCAGATGTATAGAATAGACTCGTGGACTTTGTGGATGAGGGTAAGGGTGGGATGATATGGGAGAAGGGCACTGAAGCATGTTAATTGTCATGTGTCTAATCAATCGCCAGCCCAGGATTGATGCTCGGGACTGGTGCAGCGAGATTTCCCGGGGGGGAGGGAGGAGGGAGGGGGGTTCCGGAGGGGAAGCATATGTAAACCCATGGTGATATCATGACAATGTATGGCAAAAACAATAAAAAAAAAAAAATTCACAAAAAGCAATGAGTTAAAGGGAGAAATTTAATCTTTCTCCAGAAAAATGAGAGATCTTAACCTGACAGCATCTGATATCCTGAGTAGTCTTTTAAGAATTTTTAATTTTCACCAAAAAAGTTCTTTTATTGTTATCATAGTTTCTCTCAGTGTGTCTGTACACAAAACCATTCAACCAGCTCACCCATTAAGTCTTCATAAAATGATTGCTTTCACATTGAGAAGGGTAAAGATCCCTCTAGAAGCCCCACAGAGTTGGTTGGTTCACCCAAAATAGAGTGAAGCAAAGCCTTTGCAGTCTCAAGTTTACTGCAGTTGCCTGTGAATCCAGAGGTAAACTTTACCAGCATCCCTTCCACTCCTAGGAGAAATCAGATCAATGGTTCTTAGTCTTTGCCTCTGTCATAACCACTAGTGTGTGCTTTCCAACATTCACATTCTTGTGCTCTTACCCCAGTCTTGATGAATCCGAATCCCCAGGGAATAATGGACACAGAAAGACAAGATAATCCGAATCCCCAGGGAATAATGGACACAGAAAGACAAGATGTAGGCGCATGATTGTTTTTTTTTTTTACAAACTCCTCCAGCTATTATTATGTGTTCACATCCATGCTCAATCGTTAAGTCTTATCCGACTCTTTCAACCCCATGGACTATAGCCCACTGGGCTCCTCTGTCCATGGGATTTCCCAGGCAAAGAATATTGGAGTAGGTTGCCATTTCCTCCTCCAGGAGATCTTCTCAACCCAAGGATGGAACCCATATTTTGTGCATCTCCTGCACTGACAGGTGGATTCTTTATCAGTCAGCCACCTGAAAAGCCCATTATTATGTGCACTGAAACTCAGTCCTAAATAAAGAAGCATATATGATGGTCTTTATATTCATTTTACAAGGTTAAAAAACATGGCCCCTGCCCCCAAGGAGTTCATAATATAAAGGGAGGAAAAATGGGAGCTTATCAAGGGCAACTCAACACTGTGAAATCTTGTAACCAAGATGGTCCAGATATGCTGAGGCAGGATATCCAAATCCAGCTCAGAGCATAAGATACCCACAAAGGCCAGGCATATTCTTGAGATGAGTTCTAAAAGATGAACAAGAGTCATCTAAGAAATGTCATGAAGAAATACAAATAGATACATTCCTAGTTTTTAAATAAGAAGATTTTATCTGAGGGAACTCCCTGGCAGTCCACTGGTTAGGACTGCACACTGCCACTGTTGGAGGTGCAGGTTCGATCCCTGGTCAAGAAACTAAGATCCTGCAAGCTCTGTGACACAGCCCCCAAATTCTTTGAAATTTTGCATTTAATTGAACAAATGCATGTGTGAGTTCAAAGCTTAAAACTGTTTGAAGCCACAAAGTCACTCTGACATCCCATCCCCAGCCCAGAAGTAATAGCTGAGGGCCTAATCCACTCTAACTGATGGGAGACATTAAAGGGACCTTAAGACACACGCCTTGTCCTCAGACATAGGACGGATGGCTTTGGAGAAGGGAAATTTCAGTTCCATGTTGAAGAGAAGAAAAGAACTTTTAATTGAAGTAGAAAGAGCAAGATTGAGGTGAGGGAGCTCAGGAAAAGCAAAATTTGCATCCCAAGTGGAAGCATCCTATTCTGTCTATGGACTTAAGAGGCAAATCAACACAGAAGGTTCTTCTGAAGCTTTTGAGAGCTCAGAGGTGACAAGGAAGACAAATCCCTCTTTAACTGGCAGCACCCCCGCCCCACAATCAGCCCTCCCCAAGGGGCCCTGGCTGTCCTGGCAGCTGGAGCTGAGTCTCACAGGGGAACTGACCTTGAATTAACATATCTCCAAGTTCAACTTGATTTTTCTAGGACTGACTCAGCTTTGTGGGAAATCAGTGAAAACTGATTGTAATAAACTGCATTACATAGGAGATAAGCTATTTTCACAGGTCAGAGTTAGCTAATTGTAGACACAAAACTTTGTTAATCTAGTTGCAAACAACCTCTCTAAAAAAAAAAAGTGTATAAATAGAAACTTGGCTTTAAAGAGTAATGGGAGGGAGGCCCACTCTCTTCTGCATTGTTTAGACCGCTTTTGAATTCTTATATGCAATTTTGGAAAAGCTGGAAATGTGCCACAGTTTGGTCACTAATAAAAATACATGATGGACAGTTACAGACAACCTTAGGAGATAGATGGCACATTCAGAAGAGGTGGCTGAGGACAGTATAAAGAGAAGAATTAAGGAGATCAACAAGGGAAGTGAATTACTCTCAGGAGATGGAGGGAGGGGTTACCTATGAGGCCTGTAGCTCAAGGAACCTGGCCCCTGAAAAGTTATGCCATGCCATGGCAGAGAAGGACCCAGGGGAATAAATGCCATGACTACTAGTTCCCTGCCCAGAGCTCCTGCCAGCACCTTCCATTGGTCAAGCCAGGAACCAAAGAGAAAGCAAAGCCCACTAACATCAGCCATTTATGTCAGTTCCTAGGAAGCAGAGCAGATTGCAAAAGACAGAGGGTGAAATTTTTCAGATTATTTTCCATATAATCCATTATAATACTCTATATCTTTTAGGCTATTATAAGATATGGAGTATTATTCCCTGTGCTATATAGTAAATCTTGCTGCTTAACTGTAGTTTGTATCTATTCATCCCATACTCCTAATTTATCCCTCTCCTCCTTTTCCCGTTTGGTAGCCAGCTACAAGTTTGTTTTCTGTTTCTGTGAATCTGTTGCTGTTTGGTAAATAGATTCATTTGTCTTAGATTTTAGATTTTGCATGTATATCATATAATATTTGTACTTCTCTGACTTACTTCACTTAATATGATAATCTCTAGGTCCATGTTGCTGCAAAAGACAATTTTTTTAAATTGCTGAGTAATGTTTCATTGTGCATGTGTGTGTATATATTCACATATAAAACCTTTTAAGCCAAGCATCTGATGATGGGCACTTGGGTTGTTCCCATGTCTTGGCTATTGTAAACAGTGCTGCTATGAACACTGGGGTGCATGTATTGTTTTGAATTATGGTTTTTTCAAGATATATGACCAGAAGTGGGATTGAAGGATCGTATGGTAGCTCTGCTTTCAGTTTTTCCAGGAACCTCCCATACTGTTCTCCACCATGTCTATATCAATTTACATTCCCACCAACAGTAGAGGAGGGTCCCCAATATTCCACAAGGTAGAGGGTGGGTTTGAGGAGCCAAGAGAGAATGGACAAAGGATCAAAATTTGACTGTTGGCTAGCCATGAAAGCTGCCTTTCAGTATTTGAAATTCACATAGTTGCGTCCCAAATTTATTCACAAGTAAGCCTCCAAATTATCCCTCTTTGACCAACTACTATGCTCTCACCCAGAATTCCAGCAGCTTGCCAGCTTGTGAGATGATCACATATCCTGCAGCCCCTTTCCCTCCCTTGGCTTTTAAAAATGCTCTGCTGAAATCCTCTGGGGAGTTCCAGGTATTCTGAACACAGGCTATCGGTTCTCCTTGCTCAGCCCTGCATCAAATCTTTCTCTGCTCCAAATTGCAACATTTTGGTTTATTTGGCCTCACTATGTATCAGGCACACTAACTTGCATTCAGGATATATATGGGGACGTGTTCAGGGGACATACCAGGATTGCTTAACCATCATTTCTTTGCTGGGAAAATTATCAATCAGAACGGAGAGTAAGAGACCTTCATAGAACCAGGACCCATCTCCATGCACCAGAATTTATTATTAGACTGTGTCCCCATAGATCACTTGTGCTTCTTGGCAGGTGAGTGTTATATGGAAGTCTCTCCACTTACAGTGACTAAAGGAAAAAATTTTGTAAGATTTAATAAGCATACCAGCTTCTTTAATGGCTTTTCACATGTGCTCAGATACTGCCATCACAGCATAAAATTCAAGATTCTTTTGAATATATATCATGCTTCTTTTTAATGACCTCATTAGACAAATCAGATTTTTGGTGAAGCAAGGCTAAAAAAATTAATCTTACAGTGATCTGTGGTGTCCAGTGATCAGGTAGTACAGAATACATACTTTTAAAATAGTCAGTCTATTACAATAATGAAAGAAAAGGCACAAAAAGAATAAGAACAAGATATTTACCTTACCCATGAGGAGTTTTATAATCTAGGTGTAGAGATGATATGAACCCAGAATATAGCAGTAAATGATATATAATTGCTCATAACCAAGACGTACAATGATGTGAGGTGTGGAGTCGGGGGTTGGGGGGTGGGGAATGATGGCTTACAGTTAGAAGAATAAGACAGTCCAGTTTTGTTTCTTACTTGCTGTGCCTCTTCAGAACAGTTACCTAATCTCTCTGAGCTACTGAGTTCTGTTCTGGAATAATACTTTCCTTACAGAGTCATTTTGAGAATCTAAAAGAGAAATAATGAGTGTGGGGGGCGGGGAAAGAAACTTGATAAACTATAAACCTCCATACATACAAATTCATTTACTTCACAGACTTTATTTGAAACTCACTGTGTGCCAAATATCATTCCCAGCATTACAGAGATATGAAGATTTAAAAGCTATAGTGCTTTCCCTCAGAGAATTCAATGAAGCCAAGTGTGTCTGACAGACTCCCTTTGGAGGAAGGACTGAGAACCATGAGAACAGAGGTAATAAGAGGACTCAAGGAAGGAGCGTGAGACTTGAAACACCTAGGTCTTAGGATATGTATAGTATAGAGAGTTAATCGATGAAAAAAATGTTGCCTGCCATATTAATAAGCAAAGGATGCTGTAGCCATCAAGCCATCAATCACATAGCCACCCTGACGTGAGCCTTGAGGAAACTCAAGATAGATGCCACCATCCATCAAGCCATCAGCCTCTGCAGCCACCCCACAGTGGAGCATCCTGAGGAGACTCAGGATGAGAAAGCACGGGATGCTGGCCCCAGATAGCTGTGGTGCACATCAAAGGACTGACTTCAGTGAGCCCAGACTCTTGCATCTTCCCATAGTTAGAAAAGCACTAAATTCCTTAACTTGAGATATCTGATTTTCTTGAATCAATAATAATCTTTTAATGTTCCAACTACCTGGTCTTTGTTGCAAAAACTCCTATATCTCCTGCCTCTCCCTTTACCTCTTCAAACCACTCACTCAGAGCTATGAGAAGCTGCATTCTGGGCTTAAGTTCTCAGTTTTGTCCGCCAAATGAAACATAACTCTCATCTATTAAGTCACACAATTTTTTTTTTCAGTAGACAGAATTGGGAAGAAATAAGAGGTTTTTAAGGCAAAGAGGCTGTATATCCTAGAGATGGGAAAGTCTGGTTTTTTGTTTTATTTTTTTTTTGAGTGCAGATTCTGCCTGGAAGAAAGAAAATAAACTGTGTATCTACTTTGAGACCAGGATTATTGAACTCAATCAATGCAAAGTAAAATAGTTCAATTATTCAATTAAATTAGTGGTAACACCTTAAGGTAAAAGCTTATGAAGCAAAAGAATCTGCTGACCATGCTCAGATTTGTAGTGGCTTGCTTAGGTGAAAGGAGTTCATCTCATAACTGTGAGTGGATATTAAGAAGTTAGTCAAAAAGGGAGTTTTAGAGGACAGCTGTGGTTCAGTCCCCCTAAGCTGGCAGACAGACTTCATCTCAGCTGCCACTTCCCATCCACTGGTAGCATATGCCTGGAGAGCCCCCTCCAGAAGGATGCTAAGGCTTTGTCTGAGCTCAGTGAGAGAGCCATGTTGTGATAAAATATTGATGGTTGCTTTGGGCACTGGATGGCAGAGGTGGAAGGCACTCGAGCCTTCTCTTTGCCAGGCCTCTTTATACCTTCCCCAAACCTCTTCTGAGACAAACGCAAAGAAGTGAGTTTCAGAATAATGGCTCTGAATGCTTTCACAGTCAGTTTCACTAGATTAGATTCAAAAAAGCTGGAAAGCCTTTATATCACCTACAATATTCACAAAAATGAAAAGAGTTTCAACTGAGCTTTCAGCAAAGCAAACCGCTGCTTTCATTAGAACCTCCTAGTAGAAGTAGAGAACAGGTAGTATAAATAGATATTTTGCTTTTACGTAGATAACTCATCTGAAGATGTGGATGAAGTGCTGTTCCTGACCTTGGAAAGTTCACAGCCTACTGGGAGAAAACAATACGAAAACAAATAATGACATAATAAACTATGTGCTATATAACAACATAGGAAGACTTCCCTGGTGGCTCAGACAGTAAAGCATCTACCTACAGTGTGGGAGACCTGGATTCAATACCTGGGTTGAGAAGATCTCCTGGAGAAGGAAATAGCAACTCACTCCAGTATTCTTGCCTGGAAAATACCATAGATGGAGGAGCCTGATAGGCTATAGTCCATGGGGTCGGAAAGAGTCAGCACGACTGAGCGACTTCACTTTCACTTTTCCATATAACATTTTTCAAAGGGTTCTGTACCCTTACTTTGCTTAGGTTAATTTGAAGGGCAGTAGTACAGAAAGGAAATACCAAACCCACTTTTTTATCTCCAGACAGTCTACATGCAAATGTAATATGTTTTCTAACGGGTCCTGGAGAAGATGACTTAATTTATTTAAAAGATAAAGTCACAACCTGAAAATAGTTTTATTTGGTGGAAATGTTCAGGACTCTTGAGCCCAGGAGATAGCATCTCAGTAGCTCTAAGAAAGCTGCCCCAGGGAGGCAGGAGGGGAAGCCAGGCTATGTACAAGTTTGCAACCAGGAAGCGGGCAGGCTGAACATCAAAGATCAGGTATCAAGCTAAGGAATTTAGTATTTCATGTATTGGAAGATGCAAGCCTCAGTGAATTCATTCCTTTCATATGCACTTCAGCTATCTGGGGCCAATCCTGTTTCCTTGTTCACCTTGCTTCTTGCATTCCCCCAGCTCCTCAGCAATCACCATGGAGGAATGGTAGCATCTGCTGGATCACAGTTTGGGGAGTTCTCATTCACATTTGGAGTCTAGAAATCGCTGATGGCTGTGACATTTCTTATTTATTAATATGGCAGGAGATATTTTCATTTCTCAGAGTTAATAGCAAGAGTCCCTCCCATTTTCTGTTGGTCTCATTTATAACCTCTTGCCAGGGAGAAGCCCTTTCTTACTCTCTTGCCAGACCACCCCCAAATTCCTAGATAACCTCAACTCTAGAGGTGTTGCAAAAAAGTCAGACAGGGCTTAGAGACTAAACAACAGAGTGAGAGCAGATAACTCACTGCCCATGTGTGAACTTCTCAGATGTAAATTTACCATCACAGCAGGTTATGGATATAGAAGAAATGAGTTTAAAAGAGCAATATTTCCAAATAGGTGCAGTTTCCCTCTTCAGAATCATGAAGGCAAAATTCCCAGGGACCCAGAATCCCTCTCTTGTGGATAAGTGGGCTCTCTGATTCAGGATGATAAGTGCCAATCCACGGAGCAAGGGCTGTGGAGGAGGACAGGAAAAGGTCAGAGGATGAAGGAGAAGGGGAGAAACAGGTAAGTCACTGACCTGGTTGCCCCAGCAACTGCTGACCCAGCCCCTCTGCAGTGGCCTTAGGCCAGGTGGGCTGTGACTGGGTAGGGAGCAGCCAGGGTCCAGCTTCAGCTGCCACCTGGTGTTCTCAAGTACGACACCTGCAGCTTCTTGGTGCCTGTCTCAAGCAGAGGGAAAAGGACCCCAGTAGCACTTGCATAGTCCTCAGAAAATCCCCCTAAGTTCAGTCAGGAATCACCAGAGCGAGAGCTGGAGAGGTTTCCTGTCCTTCAGAAAGAAAATAAAATGCAAGCGCTCTCAGAAAAATACACTCCCCAACTGATAAAATGAAGAGTGAAAAAACAAATGCCACTCACTAGACACTGCTGCTAGCGAGTAGACACCTACTATGTGCCAGGCATTTTGCTAAATTTGTCCACTTGTTATGTTTCATGTTTGCATGTGTGATTAACCCCATTTAGTCCATGAAAAGACAGAAGGTGAGCGAAGTTAAGTCACATCCACCACTGGCATGATTAGTAATGACTGACTTGGAATCTGAATCCAAGGGAAAATGATACCATATGCTCTTTTATTTTCTCGTGTTGAATCAAGTTGCCATTTAGTATTTTTTTTCATTTCAGGCTGAAGGCCTTCCTTTAGTATTTTCTTTTTCCTGGCAGGTCTCCCACTGATAACTTCTCAAAATTGTTGTTGTTGGTATCAAAATTTTAAATTCAAGTGTGAAAGTGTACTTGCTCGGTCATCTTCGACTCTTTGAGACCCCATGGACTGAAGCCTTCCAGGTTCCTCTGTCCATGGATTTCTTTAGGCAAGAATACTTGAGTGGATTGCCATTTCCTTCTCCAAGGGATCTTCCCAACCCAGGGATTGAACCTGGGTCTCCTGCACTGCAGGCAGATTCTTTACCGTCTGTGTCATAAGGGAAGCCCTAATTGAAGTATAGCAGTTGATTTACAGCATTGTGCCGATCTCTGCTGTACAGCAAAGTGACTCAGTTATACACATATAAACATTCTTTCTCTAATATTCTTTTCCACTGTGGTTTTGATCAATTGTTTTACTGTATATAAAACTCTTAGTTGACAGCTTTAATGCTTCTCCAACATAGATCATATTCTAGATTTCTTGGTCATGGTGCATGACCTCACTTGCTAGTATTTTGTTGAGGGCTTTTATGTCTAGATATATAAGATACATTGATCTATAGTTTCTAGTATTTTTGTCTGGCTTTGATATTAGGGTAATACTAGCCTCATAAAATAAGTTAGGAAGTGTTACTTCCTCTGCTATTCTTTTGGAAAAGTTTATGAAGACAGCATTAATTCTTTAAATGTTTGCTGACATTCACCAGTAAAATCACAAAGTCACAGGTTTTTCTTTGTGGGAAGTTTCTTTTTGTTAATATTTCAATCTACTTTTAATAGCTTCATACTTTCTATTTCTTCCTGGCTAGTTTAGGTATGTCTTTCTTTCTATGAATTTGTCCAGTTCATCTAAGTTACCTAATTTTTGGCATACCATATTTTGGCTCATATTACTCCCTTGTCATTCTTTATAACTCTGTAAGTTTGGTAGTAGTGTTCTCTTTTATTTTTTACTTTGGTTGTTTGACTGTGCTCATCCTTCTCTTGGTCAGTCTATCTAAAGACTCACGTATTTTCTTTTTCTTTTTAAAAATCAGCTTTTGGTTTAATTAATATTCTCTACTGTTTTTATTCTCTATTTCATTTATTTTTATTGTGATTTTATTATTTTCTTTCTCTTGCTTACTTGAATTTTATTACCACTTCTTTTTCTAATTTCTGGAAATTGAAGCTTAGGTAACTAATTTGAGATCTTTCCTCTTTTCTGACACAAGTATGTCCCACTACAAGCACAGCTTTAGCCGCATATAAGTTTAAGTGTGTTGTGTCTTCATTTTCATTCATCTCAAAGTGTTTTATAATTCACCTTGCCATTCCTTCTTCAACTCTTTGGTACTTTAGTAGTATTTTGTTTTCCCACATATTTGTGGATTTCTCAAATTTTTTGTTACTGATGTCCAATTTCATCCACTGCAGAGAACATACTTTGTAGCACCAGCATCCTAGAGAATGCTTCATGTGTACTTGAGAAGAAAGTGAATTCTAATATTGGGTAGAGTGCTCTAGAGAGGTATGTTAAATCTACATTGCATGTAGTACCGTGAAACTTTTTATTTCACTGTTGATCTGCTTTGTCTTTGTTATTTAGTCGCTAAGTCACGTCTGACTCTGCAACCCCATGGATCTTTTTCTTTAAATATTTATTCATTTATGGCTGCTCTGGGTCTTTGCTGCTGCGTGCGGTCTTTCTTTAGCTGTGATGACCAGGGCTATGCTTCATTTCAGTGTGCCAGCTTCCCATTGTAATAGCTCCTCTCATCTTGGAGTAAGGCTCTGGGCGAACAGGCTTCAGGGCCTGCGGCACATGGACTCAGCAGTTTTGGCACACGGCCTTAGTTGCCCCAAGGCATGAGGGATCTTCCCCGACCAGGGATCAAACCCATACCCCTGCATTGGCAGGCAGATGCTTAACCACTGGACAACCAGGAAAGCCCATCTTCTGATTGCTTCTTTAAAATTCATTATTGAAGTAGGATATTGAAGTCTCTATTCACTCAATAAAATCAGTTTTTACTTCACATATTTTGATGGTCTGTTCTCAGGTGTATATATGTTATGGTCATTATAGATGGATTGAAACTTTTATCACTACAAAATGCCCCTTTTTAACGTTTTTAAAGTCTGTGCCTGTGTGCTTAGTCACTTAGTCATGTCCAACTCATTGCTATAGCCCATGAACTGTAGCTCTCCAGGCTCCTCTGCCCATGGGAATCTCCAGGCAATAATATTGGAATGGGTAGACATTCCCTTCTCCAGGGTATTTTCCCAACCCAGGGATCAAACCTGGGTCTCCTGGAGGAGGGAGACCATTGCAGTCAGATTCTTTACCATCTGAACCACCAGGTAAGTCCTTTTAAAGTCTATTTTGTCTTATATTAGTAGAGCCACTCCAGATTTCTTATGGTTACTGCTTGGATAATATATCTTTTCCCATTTGTTTTCTTTCAGTCTTTGAGTCTAAAGTATTTCTTCTATTGATGTGATACAGATGGATTATATTTATTTATCCAAGCTGACAATGTCTTCATTATCATCATAGTGCTTAATTCATTCACATTTAATATTTTTATTGATACAGTTTGATTTGTATCTGATATTTTACTTTTGTTTTCTAGACATCTTGGGTCTATTTTGTTCTTCTATTTATCCTTTGATGTGTTCTTTCTCATTAAGTGAATGTCTTCTAATGGAACATTTTAATTTCTTGAATGATTTTTTTCAAGTAATTTTCTTAGAGTTTGCTCCAAGGCATTTTACATATGTTTTAACTTGCTAACTCTACTTCAGATTTATACTAACTTAATTCAAATGAGATATAGAAAATTTCTCCTAATGCTTCTATTCCCTCTTAATGCTTTTTCTGCTGATATATATATATACATATATATATATGTATATGTATATGTATATATATGGGCTTCTCTGGTGGCTCAGACTATAAAGAATCTGGCTTTAATGCAGGAGACTTGGGCTCAATCCCTTGGTTAAGAAGATCTCCTGGAGAAGGGAACAGCTACCCACTTCAGTATTCTGGCCTGGAGAATTCCGTGGGCTGTATAATCCCTTAGGTCTCAAAGAGTCAGACATGACAGCAAATATGAAAACTTAGCAGTGGCCACAGGACAGGAAAAGGTCAGTTTTCATTCTAATCCCAAAGAAGGGCAATGCCAAAAAATGTTCAAACTACCACACAATTGTACTTATTTCACATGCTAGCAAAATAATGCTCAAAATTCTTCAAGCCAGGTTTCAATAGTCTGTGGACCGAGGACCTCCAGATGTTAAAGCTGGATTTAGAAAAGGCAGAGGAACCAGAGATCAAATTGTCAACATCTGTTGGATCATAGAATAATCAAGAGAATTCCAAAAAAACATCTACTTCTGCTTCACTGACTATGCTAAAGTCTTTGACTGTGTGGATCATAACAAACTGTGGAAAATTCTTAAAGTGATGGGAATACCAGACCACCTTACCTGCTTCCTGAGAAACCTGTATGCAGGTCAAGAAGCAACGGAACTGGACATGGAACAATGGACTGGTTCAAAATCTGGAAAGGAGTACGTCAAGGCTGTATATTGTCATCTTGCCTATTTAACTTCTATGGAGAGTACGTCATGTGAAATGTCAGGCTGGATGAACCACAAGCTGGAATCAAGATCGCTGGGAGAAATACCAATAACTGCAGATATCCAGAAGACACCACCTTTATGGTAGAAAGCAAAGAGGAATTAAAGAGACTCTTGATGAAAATGAAAAAGGAGAATGAAAAAGCTGGCTTAAAACTCAACATTCAAAAAACTAAGATGACATCCAATCCCATGACTTCATGGCAAATAGATGGAGAAACAATGGAAACTAAGAGACTTTATTTTTTGGGGCTCCAAAATCATTGCAGATGGTGACTGCAGTCATGAAACTAAAAGATGCTTGCTTCTTGGAAGAAAAGCTATGACCAACCTAGACAGCATATTAAAAAGCAAAGACATTACTTTGCCAACAAAGTTCATCTAGTCAAAGCTATGGTTTTTCCAGTAGTCATGTATGGATGTGAGAATTGGACTATAAAGAAAGCTGAGCACGGAAGAATTGATGCTTTTGAACTGTGGTGTTGGAGAAGATTCTGGAGAGTCTCTTGGACTGCAGGGAGATCAAACCAGTCAATCGTAAAAGAAATCAACCTGAATATTCATTGGAAGGACTGATGAGGCTGAAACTCCAATACTTTGGCCACCTGATGCAAAGAGCTGACTCATTAGAGAAGACCCTGATACTGGGAAAGACTGAAGGCAGGAGGAGAATGGTGACAGAGAACAAGATGGTTGGATGGCATCACTGACTCAATGGACATGAATTTGAGCAAGCTCTGGGAGATGGTGAAGGACAGGAAAGCCTTGTGTGCTGCAGTCCATAGGGTCACAAAGAGTTGGACACAGGTGAGCTACTGAACAGCAAAATATGTGTGTGTGTGTGTGTGTGTGTAGGCTTACCTGATAGCTCAGATGATAAAGAATCTGCCTGCAATCTGGGAGACCAGGGTTCAATCCCTGGGTTGGGAAGATCCCCTGAAGAGAGGAATGACAACCCACTCCAGTATTCTTGCCTGGAGAATCCCAGAGACTGAGGAGCCTGATGGGCTATAGTACATGGGGTCACAAAGAGTTGGACATGACTGCTGGCTAACATCTATAGATGTTACAAATCCATAAATATGTTGTCATAATTTTGATTTCTGTGTCTATTAGAGAAATTGAGAAAAGAAAGGGTAGCAATTTTATAGTGATAGAGTTTGATGTATTTATCTTTTTATTTACCATTTCTCATTCTTTTCATTTGTTCTGGTGGGTTTGAATTACCATCCAGTGTCATTTCCTTACTCCCAAGGTAGGGCCTCTATCCTATGATTGGGAACTAGATGGAGAAAGGGAGTCTCTGGCCTCACTGCTACACTCACCAGGAATTGAACCTGTTTATCTTGGAGTTGGAGGGGATGAGAAGTGGTCATTATCTGCCCTTTTCAGTGAGACATGTAAGCTTTTCATAGAGCTTAGGAAGAGGATGCCCCATCTTCTTGAGTACCCCCACCCAGAATAGACCTTTAGTCAAGCTGAGCTGGGGTAAAGATAATAAGGGCGAGGTCCATGGTTCACAAGCCACAGATTCTCACCATTGTTATAAGATTTTAGTAGATTTTCTTGAATATGCAATTTCTTCCTTTGTTGAATATCTGAAAGATTATTGACAAAGACTTTCGATGTTTTTCTTTAATAGTTTTCAGTGTGTGCTCAGTCGTATCTGACCCTTTGCAACCCCATGGACTGTAGCCTGCCAGGCTCCAGTAGTTTGCAGTAGCTCTGCATATTGTGCTGAGCTTCTTGTGCTATATTCTTAAAAGTGAACCCTGTCCTCCTATATTCTTAATGTCTTTTTTTAATCAGATTTGTTTTTATTGTTTAATCATTAAGTTGTGTCCAACTCATTTGTGAACCTATGGACTGTAGCCAGCCAGGGTTATTGTCCATGGGATTTCCCAGCAAGAATATTGGAGTGGGTTGCCATTTCCTTCTCCAGGAGATCTTCACAACCCAGGAATCAAACCCATGTCTCCTGCATTGGCAAGAAAGTTCTATACCACTGAGCCACCAGAGAAGCCCTTTTTATCAGATATATCCCTTTTTTCATCTTAAACATATTTATCATTCATTATTGCTCTCTGGCTTGATCATATTGACAAAGTTTTGAAAATTTTGTTTTATTAAATATCTTTTGGGCTTTCCTCGTAGCTTAGCATTAAAGAATCCTCCTGCCAATTCAGGAGATGCAGGTTCGATCCACTGGAAAGATCCCCTGGATAAAGAAAATGGCAACCCACTCCAGTATTCTTGCCTGGGAAATTCCGTGGACAGAGGAGCCAAGTGGGCTGTACTCTATGGGGTTGTAGAAGACTTGGACACAGCTTAATGGCTAAACAACCAAAACAAGATGTATCTTTTACTTTTTGTTTTCTATTTTGTTCATTTCTACATTCATCTATACTGATTTCTTCCAGCATATGTCTATATCAGTATTTTTCCTCTGCATTCTTTTGATCCATTTTGTTATTCTGTTTTAGCTTCTGGAGTTGAAATCTTAGCTCACTGATTATCAGTCTTTCCTGTGTTCAATTAATTCAATAAATGGATTATTTAAAAACTATCCATATATATATATATATATTTCTTATTCTTTTTTTGCATTAATGAGCAATTCATAAATCCCATCTTAATTTGTCTTTAAATTGCATGATGTTCAAAGGTTTTGTTTTATTTTAGGTGAATTGACAGGGCTGTCTTTTATTTCAAAAGTCAATGTATTTTAACTTTTTAAAGACTTTTTTGACCATTTTGACCATTCAAAAAATCTTTATTAAATTTATTACAGCATTGTTTCAGCTTTGTGTTCTGGTTTCTTGGCTGAAAGGTATGTGGGATCTGAGCTCCCCAGCCAGAGATTGAACCCACACCACCTGCATTAGAAGGCAAAGTCTTAACCACTGGATTGCCAGGGAAATCTCAACTCATTTTAAATAATGATTCTAACCAAATTTCTGCTTTGGGGAATTTTTTATGATTTTTTATTTGCAAACCCATCTACATGGCTACATTTTATAAAATTAAGATGAAGTCTGTGGAGGAATGAATTTCAATAGAATTGACTTCTCCTGAGGAGGAGTCACTTTATGAATTTCTTACAATGTACTTTGAATATAAATATTTTCCATTTTCAGAGCTCTTGCCATTCTCAGATATATATGAAAACTGACACTGTCTGTTTGCAACCTCTTTGTTGCTCTTCCCCATCTTTTATACCTTTTTCTAGAGTCTAGTATAAGACTGATTTTTTTTTTAATTTTCTTTATTGTGTTGGTTTTGCCATACATTGACATGAAACCACCATGGGTATACATATGCTCCCCCTCCAGAACCCTCTCCCTCCTCCCTCCCGATTCCCTCCCCCTGGGTCATCTCGGTGCACCAGCCCTGAGCATCAACCCTGGGCTGGTGATTGATTTCACATATGATAATTAACATGTTTCAATGCCATTCTCCCATATCATCCCACCCTTGCCCTCTTCCACAGAGTCCACGAGTCTGTTCTATACATCTGTGTTTCTTTTGCTGTCTCGCATGCAGGGTTCTCGTTACCATCTTTCTAAATTCCATATATATGCATTAGTATACTGTATTGTTGTTTTTCCTTCTGGCTTACTTCACTCTGGATAATAGGCTCCAGTTCCGTCCACCTGAGTAGAACTGATTCAAATGAATTTTTTTTTTAATGCTGAGTAATATTCCATTGTGTATATGTACCATAGGACTGATTTTTTTAAAAATCAGTGTTATGTTTCCTTTTCTGGAATAGATCCATTATTCCTGTTTACAATGAGACCTTAAAAGAAAGATAAAATCCTTGATTGCCTTTCACAGAAATGATAAGGATGAAACTACAAAACATTAAGCAAAATGGCTAGGCATACCCTAATCCAAAGACTTCAGACATAGAATCTGTGATGAAGAATAAGTAGAAAATTCACCCATGCATCATCCCACATGCCTCAGAGCAAGCTCACATCTTTTTCTACAAACAAGAGGCCAGAGAATGGAAGAGTTTATTAAGTACTTAAGCAATATCTCCTGGCCATGTTTAAGTGATTGGGCAAATAAAGTTTTTCCTCCAGACACCAGTCTTGAAAGTCAATCTATTTGCCTAACCTACTACTAAAGATCAGCACTAGATATAGCTACACTCAAAGTTAAAAAAAGCGTAGATAAATATCTTTAAATTTAAATCAAATTCATAAAGGTAGTCAGATGGCAATTTACTTTGACATCCAGAAGAGTATTACAAATTCTGAATAAAGCTGTGTTAGAGAAAATGTTAATGCAAACAGCAAGGGTTGGGGGTCTTCCCCCAGGGATGTCCTTACTAGGTTGCATTAGAGGAGAGCGGAATTCTCAAGAACTAAGAGAACTGCTTAGATGTCCCCATGTCAGCTATCCAGTTCAGACTGTATCTACAAGGACTCTATTCGAATGATCTGCTCACCAGGCTGGATAGCATCACCAACTCAATGGATACGAATCTCATCAAACTCCAAGAGATAATGAAGGGCAGGGGAGCCTGACATGCTGCAGTCCATGGGGTCTCAAAGAGTTGGGCCTGACTTAGTGACTGAACAATAACAAAGGCAACCATATTCATACTGCCTACTGTAGCTTACTGATAAATGTGCCAAAGCACCCTGGGGCATTTCCTAGGAGAGAGTAAGCATCCAGCCATCCTCTTCTGGCTCATTCTGAAACTTTTCCATCCTTTGCCCCAGTCTTCAGGATGCCATTAGTATCTGCTGACTGGCCATCATTCATTTGTTTGGGCTATTAATAGTAACTTGACATCCTAGGGAGGATAAACACTTCACATTTTAACACAGGAATCCCAAAAGTATAGTATATCATCTCAAAGACATGAATTTCTAAAGTTAGGAGTTGGAAACACCAAAGCATTTCTTGGTCCATCGTAAATCACATTGCAGAGGTTGCTTGGGACAAACACAGGGCCTCCTCTTCTGGCTTCTTGCAGCTGAACTCCTCACTCACTGTCCCATAGCAACTACTAACTCAGTACACCCACCTCCAGAAGACTTGCCACTAGAATATACAGCATTACTGGCTCCAAAGCTGAACAGCTCCATTTGCCCGGCATAAACCATCTACAAATTAGAGCACTGAATTGTACTGTTTGAGCAAAAGGAACGACAAGCCACTTAGCATGCAGAAAAGATCCACTGGCTTTTTCATCTATAGCAAGCACTTCTCTCTTTAACCCTCTCTGTCAATGCCTAGCAGATATTTGCTAGTGCTCATGCTCAGTAGCTCAGTTGTATCTGACCCTTTGTGACCCCACAGACTGTAACCCACCAAGCTCCTCTGTCCATGAAATTTTCCAGGCAAGAATACCAGAGTGGGTTGCCATTTCTTTCTCCAAGGGATCTTCCAGACCCAGAGATTGAACCCATATCTCCTGCATTGGCAGGTGGGTTCTTTGCCACTGAGCCACCAGGGAAACCCAGTTCTCACTGTAGTCATCCCTTAGCACCCCTGTCAGTGTCATAATTCTGTATTGGTAGTGTTAGGTAGTTAGAATAGGAAACAGGAGTCCAAAATGGCGGTGGCTAGAAGATAAGGAAGGGAAAAGCCCGCGAAAATGGAATAAGGAAGGTCTGAGGACCTGAGTGAGAACTGCAGATAGAACAGCACTCCTGTCTAAGCCCAATTTGCATAGGACAGGCCCAGGGGGCAGAAATAAACGTATAAAATAGGAGCCAAAGCGCTCTGGCGCTCTCTCTCCTGTGCCTCGAAGATGGACTCTCCCTTTCACTCCCACACGCTACAGTGTTCTCTTCACGGCCTTGCATGCCCTCATGCCTTGAGGATGAATTCTCCAGCTATCATCTTCTAAATAAAATAGAGCTGTAACACTGAGCTGTAACACTGATTTCTTTAAGAGCTATAACCCGGTCTGTCCAGACATGAGAGCTGTGGCTCGCCGAGGGCTTCAATGTCCGTCACTCCAAATCTTTGTTGTGACGAGACAAGGACCAAGGAACATACCCTCACGTGACATCTACACTCGCCTGACAATAGGAATATGGAGCATAACCAGGATGGTCATTCTGAAGGTGCATTCATCCTATTAGGAGGAAGAAGATGGCTAAAACGCATCAAAGTGGTGAAGGGCAGATTGTTCTGGAAAGAAAGGAGTAAACTGATCAACTGGATAATGTTGGTTGAATCCAGTGCTCATTATGTGTACCATAATGAGTATCTGTATGCGCAAAAGTGGACAGTAATCTGGTAGGCAGGCAAAGAACAAGTCATAGAAGGGAAAAGCTTCTTAAAAGGCAGGAGAATTTGTTGCAAGTATTTTGGATGAATTCATGTACCATAAGGCAGTATTGCATTTTTAGCACCTTTCTCAAGAGGAAAAAGAAAAGTAACATTCTGTAGCTCTATATCAAGGGAGTTTAGGAAGGATTGAATTATAATAAATGAATTTACATGAGGACTCGTTTTTATCAAACAGGAATGCTTAAGATGAAAGAATAAGACATTATGCAACCAAAGAAAGCTAAGCCTCTTTAAAATAACCCTGTTAGAATGTGAATTTTAGAATCTGATAATTAATGAATATCACCAGTCCCTGGCCTGTCACCTGTATCTTCGACTCTATGCCAGTCTATTCAAAAGAAGCAACTGCTCATTCCCACATGTATCTGAATTTACATTTCATCTACTGTCTCATTCCAAGTCCAGCAGCATGGGCAGAAAAGACTGCCACCCTGAAATATACTCCAAGGGCTGACATGAGCTCTACAGAAGGCTGTGGCCTGAAGGGTATGATATGAACAGTGTTTTAAAGGGCTCCTCACAACCACAACCACTCACACACAGCCCCACAGGCTGACACAGAATCTGGAATGGCATCTTTTTTTTAATCCTAGCATTGACTCCAGAAGTTATCTGTTAACACATGCAAATAACCTTTTTTAGAGCAGTCAAATAGTAAACCAATTGCCCCCACCAAAGTCAATCTTTGTTGTTGTTTTTCAGTTGCTAAGTCATGTCCAATTCTTTGTGACTCCATGGAGTGTATCACTCCAGGTTTCCCTGTCTGTCACTGTCTCCTGGAATTTATGCTCAAGTTCATGTCCCTTGAGGTCAGTGATACTATCTGACCATCATCCCCTGCCACCCGCTTCTCCTTTGGCCTTCAATCTTACCCGGCATCAGGGTCTTTTCCAGTGAATCAGCTCTTTGCATCAAGTGGCAAAATTATTGGAGCTTCAGCTTTAGCATCAGTCAATCATTGATTAGTCAGTCAATCATTGATTAGTTAAATAGAAATTAAATTAGTTCAATGTAAATTAAATAGAAATCTGAAAGAATACAACAAGAAACTAAGTGGTGGAGGAGGATATTGATAAAAGTCTCAAAACTTGGCTGATCATCACAGTCATCTGTAGAATGTGTTTAAAACACAGAATCCTTTACCCTCCTCAATGAAATGCTGATTCATTAGCTCTGGAGTTGGTATGAGGAATAGTATTTTAACAGGCACCTCAGATAAGTTTTAATTTTTTTATTGAAGTATAGTTGATTTACAATTTTGTGTTAATTTTTGCTATACAGCAAAGTGATTCAGTTGCTCACATATATTTTTTTATATTCTTTTCTATTACAGTTTATCAGAGGACATTAAATATAGGTTCTCTGTGCCATACAGTAGGACCATGTTGTTACCCATTCTGCATGTATATGTTTACATCTGCTAACCCCGTCCTAATGGCCAGCATGATTTAGAAACCACTGCAGGTTATTCCTGGGCTTCCCTGGTGGCTCAGTGGTAAAGAATCTGCCTGTCAATGCAGGAGACTCAGGTTTGGTCCCTGAGTAAGGAAGATCCCCTAGAGAAGGATCAGTATTCTTGCCTGGATAATCCAATGGACAGAGGAGCCTGGCTGGTTATAGTCCATGGGGTTGCAAAGAGTTGGACACGACTGAGCAACAGAGCATGCACACATGCAGGTCAGTCCTGGAAGGGTCTCAACAATGGAGAGCCTGCACAGCCATTGGGCAGCACCTAGGCAGTGGGTACTCTGAAAACCAGCTTCTCCTCTCCTTTACAGTAGGATCAGGTCACAACCACAGGGAACTAATGATAAAATGGGAGAACAAAGCATCAACCTCATAAATGAAAGTCTGAAGTGCAAGGTAGAGCCCTTTCACAAGCCTAATCAGCAAAATGAGGGCCCAAAGCACAAGTGATGGGCAAACGCTATCTTTTCAATGCATTAGCCTCCTTGCCAAGGCGATGTGGTCTTAGAGGAGTCAGCCTCCCACCAATCTCACCAACCAAATAAGTCATTCTTCTTCTCGCATAAAAGACAGAGTAAAGAGTTTACAGGAAGAAACGGAAATGTCCAATGCCACCCCTACTCTGCTGGGAAGCAAGTGGATGTCCCCTTCTAAAAAACATGAATTAGCAAAATAGTATTTCTCTAACAAAGACAGAGTTTAACTCTAGGATATGCCCATGGTCATATCTACCCAGCATTCTGATTTCAATGGACATCATGGGGGAGGGGAGTGGAGGGGGGAGGGGAAAGGGTGCCGGCTGAGCTCGGCTTTGTCTTTGATCATATCCACAATGTGTAGGGGAGATACACAGCAAACAGAGCAAAAGTGAAAACAACAAAAACATAATGAAATTGGAAGATTTATTAGACATTTTTTACCCAGGAGTTTTAAAATGACCACAGCCTGTATCCAAGGCGTAGGTAAGTTGATCCCCCTGACGCCTTAGGGTGAAGTCACATTTTGCCTGTGGGGACACAACTAGTTCCAACCCAGGACAAGCCTAATTCCTGCCTCAAGTATCACATTTGATCCTTTCTTTTGTGTGTGTGCCTGTGTCTTAGAAGCAGTATTTTATGATTCAGCTCAATGCATTTAAGGGGAAGATAAAACAAAAATAATGTAGCATCAAATATCAAACCCTGAGGCACACCAATGAAAGCACTGAGGAGCCTGTAAATATATGTGGAAATGTGAGCCCGGAGAGAATGGGGATGCTGAGAAATGTTCACACAGGGTAAACCCAGGACAGGCTCTGACAAACTTTGTTTGGAAAATGGTTTTGCAGACGTGCAGGGCTGTCTCTTACTGTCGTCCTCCCAGTCCCAACAGTTTCCCAGTGACTCTCACTGCTTGTGAGATTAGTGATTGTGGCTCCTTAGTGACTGATGGCTCTTCTCTCTAAAACAAACGGAACAACGGTCACGTTTAAAAAAAAAAAAAAAAAAACAGCAAAACCTAAACTTCCTAACTTCTTCAACAAATGCCAATATTAAGAGAGGCTTCCAGATTTCTATCTCCTCCATAACTGCCTTCCTCCATCCTCACTCTGTGAAAACACCCATGTTAATCCTCAGCATATCAATTAATAAACACAACTTCCCAGGGCCCATGTGAGCCCTGCCCTCCCTCCATGAACTGATGAATCTAGACTGGAGAGTCTAGCATATTTATTCAATGAAGTTTTCAATTAAAAACTGACAAGAAAGCCCAAGATGAACTCAAATATTAGAGAAATAAACCTGTCATAGATTAAGATGGACCATGTGATGAATGAAAATCTGAAGGCTATAAGATGCACTAGAAGCAAATGAATTCAAAAGAAAAAGCATGTACACATAAAAAAAAAAAAAAACTGAAATGAGGAGGAAGGGGCAATTTGCTTCTGTTCTACTAGTTAAAAATAGTATCTGTTCATAATAATACTTTGATGGTTTGACCCTCTCAAGAATGAAAAAATGGAATTTTGATTTGATTCAGGATATATTTTAGGTGTTTTATATTTTGGGGTTTTAAATATATTTCAGTCTATGCCCCATTTAAGTGATTATCTGGGTTGGTTAAGGATCTTCCCAGGTGGCTCAGAGGTAAAGAATCCACCGGCCAATGGAGGAGATGTGGGTTCAACCCCTGAGTCAGGAAGATCCCCTAGAGAAGGAAATGGCAACTCACTTCAGTATTCCTGCCTGGAGAACTCCATGGAGAGAAGAGCCTGGCGGGCTACAGTCTGCGGGGTTGCAGAGTCGGACTCGACTAAGCACGCCTGCTGGTCGGTTAAAAGAGATAAAAAAAAAAAAGAAAGAAAGAAAGAAAACTAGGTTTTATTCCTTTGCGGCGGAAAGCATATATTTTGAATTCATTTATAAATTCAACAAATTAATAGAGTTAGTTCAAGGGTTCAGGATGCAATCCAGGGTTTAATTCATGGTCAACTTCCATATAAGAATTTAAAACTTAGAAAATCGTGACCATATTTTATGCATGTCTTATTTCTTGGCCTAACATTAGCCTCATGTGATGGCTGTACCCCATTTTATAGGTCATTTTTATTTCTCCACATAAAAGTCGCATGACTTTTTTTACTACAATGTTTTATTTATACCTCACAATTATGATACACAACACCAGAATTGTAGCTTATCCAAGAACAATTTGTAATACACATAGGTAGGAACTGACAGTTTAACTTATCTCTTTCCCAAAATCTGCACATCACTGCTTCCTTGGTTGTTACCCCATAAGTATAGTGTCATGTATCAGTAATTTTTAAAATATACTATATTTCTTCTTATGATGGCCACCTTACTCTACTCCTTAAATCCCTAGTTAGGGACTATAAAGCTGACACAAAGCGCATCACCATCCACCACTGGATTGTAACAAAGATAAGATACACAGCCACACCACTTTTTTTTCTTGTTTTTTTAAAACTGTAGGAATTGCCAGACAGGCTTTAGCGAAACATAATATGACACAGAATTCTGAGGTCTAGAAAAATACTCTTCCAAGAAGAATTTCTCCTCGTGTCTATTATGACATATGAGAGGTTGCTTTTCTTTCCGGATCCTGGATAGCATTTCTGTCTTAGGGCATTTATCTTGTCCACATGCTCCTAGTTTATCAAGGGAGGGATTTGCACAGCTCTGAAAGGCACCGTTAGTGCCTTATTGCTTGGCTGCATTCACATACAACACGGAGACGATAGCTGTAAACCAGGGAGAAGGTAGCAATTCTTCACATCAGTCCTTTAGGCAGCTGAAAACCTGCTCCACCCTAGATTGCAGGACATGCCATAATACAAATTCAAAAGCACAGGATCACAGCTTGTAAGCAATGACATGCCCAGAGCATGCACATGCTGACTGCCCTAATTTCCTCTGAAGGGATCTACATGTCCTTGCATTTCTCCCCAACTTCAAGATGATTTCCTGAAGTTCTAAAAGACTACATGTCTCCTACATGGTTAATAACCATCCCTGATTCTTACTCCATCCTTGACATTCACCCCATTGTTCAAATGCATCCTGAGATCCACTCCAAAGAGATGCTGGTTTAGCCCAAAGACTGACAATTTTTAAAAGGTGAAAGTGGCTGAGTAATATTCTTTTGTATATACGTACCACAATTCTTTATCCAGTCTTCTTGTCAATGGACATTTAGGATGCTTCCATGTCTTGGCTATTGTAAACAGTGTTGCAATGAACACTGGGCACTGTATCCTTTCAGATCATGTTTTTCTCCATATTAAAAAAAAAATGAAATAATGCCATTTGCAACAACATGGATGGTCCTAGAGAGTGTCATACTGAGTGAAGTAAGTCAGACAGAGAAGGAGGAATACCATATGGCATTTCTTCAGCTCAGTTCAGTTGCTCAGCTGTGCCCGACTCTGCAACCACATGGACTGCAGCATGCCAGGCCTCCCTATCCATCATCAACTCCCAGAGCTTACTCAGACTCATGTCCATTGAATTAGTGACGCCATCCAACCACTTCATCCTCTGTCGTCCCCTTCTCCTGCCGCCTTCAATCTGTCCCAGAATCAGCGTCTGTTAAATTAGTCAGTTATTCACATCAGGTGGCCAAAGTATTGGAGTTTCAGCTTCAGCATCAGTCCTTCCAATGACTATTCAGGACTGATGTCCTTTAGGATTAACTGGTTGGATCTCCTTGCAGTCCAAGGACTCTCAAGAGTCTTCTCCAACACCACAGTTCAAAAGCATCAATTCTTTGGCACTCAGCTTTCTTTATAGTCCAACTCTCACATTTATACATGACTACTGGAAAAATGATAGCTTTGACTAAATGGACCTTTGTTGGCAAAGTAATGTCTCTGCTTTTTAATATGCTGTCTAGGTTGGTCATAGCTTTCCTTCCAAGGAGCAAGTGTCTTGTAAGCAGTCACCCTCTGCAGTGATTCTGGAGCCTAGGAAAATAAAGTCTGTCACTGTTTCCATTATTTGCCCATCTATTTTCCATGAAGTGATGGGACAGGATGCCATGATGTTAGTTTTCTGAATGTTGGCATTCCTTATGTGTGAAATCTTAAAAGAAATGGTACAAATGAACTTACTCACAAAACAGAAAGAGACTCACAGACTTAGAAAATGAACTTATGGTTGCCATGGAGGAAGGAATAGTTAGGGAGTTTGGGAAGGTCAAGTACACATTGCCATATTTAAAATGGAGAACCAACAAGGACCAATTGTATAGCTCATAGAATTCTATTCAGTGAATTCTATGAGCTGAATTCTATATCAAAGGGAAGAGGCTGCTGAAAACCATCTCCTATGCCAGCCTGGATGGGAGGGAGGTCTAGGGGAGAATGTATCCATGTATTTGTATGGTTGAGCCCCTTCCTTGTTTACCAGGTACTGCCACAACATTGTTAATAGGCTATAAACCAATACAAAATAAAAAGTTTAAAGTCTGAAAGAAAATTATATTTAAAAATACAGAATTAAAATTCCTTCCAAAACATGAAAGGTGAAAGTTTAGTGGTTTATTTTTCAGATTATATCAAAATGTTCCCATGCTAAAATGACTGACTTAAATCATCACAGCAACATGCCAAAATAAACACGCTACTGGATACAGTTAGAAGTTCTAATCATACATAAGGCTGACCATGACACTGTACCCCAGCAACTCGCCCAGATCTCCCCTACCTCCAGAATAATTCTCACCATCCTCTCTCAGAACTTACCCATCATGGGTTATATCTGCTGGTTCAGTGAGTGAAGAATCTGCTTGCAATGCAGAAGATACAGGAAATGCAACTTTGATCCCTGGGTCGGGAAGATCCCCTGGAAGAGGGCATGGCAGCCCACTCCAGTATTCTTGCCTGGTAAATCCTATGGATAGAGGAGCCTAGAGGACTACAGTCCATAGGGTTGCAAAGAGTCAGACATGACTGAAGTGACTAAGCATGCACACACTGGAGACCCAGTGCTGTAGTGATAGAAAAATATGATTGAAGCTGATAGTTGAGAAATGCAAAGGGATCATTTTGAATCACTTGGCCCTTTGCAAGCATTAAATAATTTACTACACACACATCTAAAACATGTAAGGTACCATGGTACCCATTTCACAGATGAGAAAACTGAGGCCAGGATATTCATATCCATTCCCATAGTCATTCCTCTAATAAATGAGAGTTGCTGTTGTTGTTCAGTTGCTAAGTCATGTCCAGCTCTTTGCCACCCTGTCAATTGCAGCATATCAGGCTTCCCTGTCCTTCACTATCTCCTGGAATTTCCTCAAACTCATGTCCACTGAGTCAATGATGTCATCCAAGCATCACAACCTCTGGTGTCCCCTTCTCTTGCCCTCAACTTTCCCCAGCATCAGAGTCTTTTCCAATGAGTCAGCTCTTTGCATCAGGTGGCTGAAGTACTGGAGCTTCAACTTCAGCATCAGTCCTTCCAATGAATATTCAAGGTTGATTTTCTTTAGGAATGACTGGTTTAATCTCCTTGCTGTCCAAGGGACTCTCAAGAGTCTTCTTTAGCACCACAGTTTGAAAACATCAATAAATGAGAGAGCCAAAATTAAGTGTGGTTCTGTCTAATTCTAATATTTATGTCCTTTGTTCTATATTATGCTAATTAAACCATTAATATTCTCAAAGAAAATTTGCATTTTATCCAAAGCTTTAACATTTTAAAGAACATGAGTGGGCTCCAGAATAAATGAGGCTAAGAGGAAGAAATGTCATTCCCCAGGAAACCAAGATGAACTTCCCCTCAGGCCAGAAGTGGGGGCAGAATATGAATGACCTTCTCTCAGCCTCAATTAGACTTTTTTCAGTGAAGTTCCAACCCATGTCTCTGTGATTCATTCAAGGGATGGGGGACAGTGAGTCTAAGACAGCTGGCTGACTACCAATAAACTTTTTCTTCCCTTTCATAGTTATAGAACATTGGATTTTTTTTTTTTTTTAAATCAGTTTCACATCTACCCAGAGGAAGAAAAAAAGAAAAAAAAAAAAAAAAAACTGTTTCTTGTGCTTCTTTGCAATTATATGGAGCCAGCGGCCTAAGTGCTGCCTGATTAGACCTAAAAAATAATGTCACATCTTTGAGGACCAGTTGGCATGCACTCCTTGCCTCAGCATTCCCTCCTTTCTTTAGACTGGAATGCAAACCCGATGACTGGAGTTGGGCAGCCATTTTGGGCCATTGTTTGATACTAAGAAGAGAAAGAACTAAAAGTATATCAGTAAGTTGGAGGGAGCCTGGATTGCTCACAACTTGTAGAGCAGAGGAACCATACGTTAGACTGCCTGCTTCCACACTTACATGGCAGAAAAAAATAAACTTCTAATTTATTTAGCTTGGATTTCCTTTCCTGATAGATGAAGCTAACAAAGAGGATTGATACTAAATATTTTCCAGGCTTGTGGGCTTTGTGAACAATGATCTAGCCTAAGAAAAAGCAATTTTGTTCAATAAACACTAGCTTTGAATATGAAGATTCCAAAGAACATTAATGAGAAGGAAATAATTGCAAAAATAATTAAATGAAATTACTTCATAGTAGCCTTTTTTCCATTCTTAATGCAACCAGCATAATCCAAATGCTGTTGTGTCATTCTTGATAACCAATGCATTAGCATAAATGGAATATTCAAGTGTATATAGTAATTATTCGATTATAATGATCAAAGAGAAGAGGCTGCTGAAAACCATCTCCTGTGCTGAATTCCTACCTAAGAAAATATCATTACATTTTAAGAAGAGACCAGTCTCAATGCCATTAACAGAAATGTGCTATATTCAGAACTGTGTGTCTACCTTCCTAAATAAGAAAGAGTAAAACATCATTTTTATCTTCTTAATAACAGAGAGAGGTAGACTATCCCATCGTCTCTGAAAGTTTTGTGCAACTTTGACTCTGACTCTGACTGAAAATCATTCACTTTATGGGCATTTAGAAACAGATCTGGAGGCCTGACCCTGAAGTCACAGATGAGACTGTCTGGTTAGACAAGATTTAAAGTTCCCAAAGATGATTAAGCTTTGTCTACTGTGTCTCTGCAATTACATCTGGAACCAAGCCCAGAGGCTGTGTTTCTTCATCCTCTGGGAATATTCCCTTGCCTCAGAAAGATGTTGATTATAAGAAACTAAGAACAATGTATATTTTTCAAACATCATGAAAGCCTCTCTCTCAGATAATGGTCCAGACGGTTCAAAATCACCTGGTTATCTGTACACGATCACTACTCCATATACCTTCTGTTGCAGACATGTGGGGAAGCAAAGTTGTGAGATGCTCCAGGATTTCCCTGAAGCCAAAAATCTGCCCACTTCTTCTCTGGGCAGATTTTCAGCTGCTGTAGCCCAATTTAGGGAAGGCAGCTGTCAGCACATTTGGCTCCACACCTAAATGGGAGCCTCCGGCACTCTGAACTAAAAAGTGACATTGCTGAGACAGCGGGAGAGAGTACACAACAATGGAGGTCTTGGTAAGGGCTTAGAAAAGCAAAGCAGTTTTTCTTGATTCTTTTTAAGCTGTTCAGATGAGTCACTCAGTTGTGTCCAACTCTTTGTGATTCCGTGGACTGCAAGACGCCAGGCCTCCCTGTCCATCACTAATTCCCAGAGTTTACTCAAGCTCATGTCCATTGAGTCGGTGATACCATCCCACCACCTCATCCTCTGTTGTCCCCTTTTCCTCCTGCCTTCAATCTTTCCCAACAACAGGGTCTTTTCTAATAAGTCAGTTCTTTGCATCATGTGATCAAAGTATTGGAGCTTCAGCTCCAATAAAATCACAAACAATTTGAACAAAAAGAGCTTCAGTGCCTACATTTTAGAAGGCCAACTTTCTAAATGCATGATAAGAGCCAGAAATAGACAATTCCACTAGCTCCTCCTTAAAAAAAAAAACTAGAAAACATTTAATGACAAGATACCTGAAAAACTTACCACCATTTCTGGTAGCAAGATTTAGAGGAGTGTCTGCTGAAAAGAACTGAGAGAAGATAATATTAAAGGGAGTAAATAGTAAACTGGAAATAATTTACAGTCAGAAAGAAACACTAGGAAGTAGGTTTCTGGAAGTAGAGGCACAGAAAAAAAGAGGAAATTATCTCCTTCACTCAGGTAATAATAGGGGTTAAAAACCTCACATAGAGAACCATGAAAACTGGTCAAGGAGAAATAATTGCCAATTCATAAGCACTCTAGAAGACAGCAAAAGAGAAGATATGGAAGAAATAGAAAATATCACCACAATTATTCTTTAAAATTAAATAGGGAAGAAAGAAATCATTGTTTAAAAGATTTTCAAGACACATGAAATACAGATTCTGTCAGACAAATACATTTTAAGTTCTTGAATTAAAAATACAAAATGGTATATTTTCAGAAGCATAAAAAAGGACATGTGGTATTATGGACATTTTTTTTTAATTTGGAAATTATTCTAAGTCTAAAAACAGCCTCTCTTAGGTGGGTGGAGAAATGTAAACCAATCCTCACATAGAACAAAATTTTAGAAATAGGTGCAAAGTCCAAGAAGAAATCTTTACCTAATACTGTGTTATTAATTAAAGAAAAAACAAAGCAATTTTAGAAACTCGATAATTATTTCTAAAAAAAGATATAAAGTAAGCATGCTGGTTATTTGATGTAGTAAATAAGAAAATGTTTCTAAAAGAAATTAACAATATGAAATTTAGTGACTGCAAATGCAGGATCTTACCCTTAGATCCAAAATTTTAACTGTGTGGTACAAGAGAGATGTGATTTAGCATCTGAGAAAGAGGGAAAGAGGGAATTTAAAAAAACTTAGAGAGTTTAATGAATAAGGGATATGATTCTCCTCTAATTTGCTCTGAGCTTGATTAAACCATTCCTGGAGTATTGGGTTCAAATCTAGGGATGACACTAAAAGTAGATGTGATGAGTAGAATAACCAAGGTGATGGAGATCTGGAACTTTTATCAAATGAGCAGGTCATGAATGGCAGCTGGAGGTGGGGTTGATGACTGAAATGGAGAAGAAATATAAAGGAGAGAAAATGGTTATAATTAAGATCTGAAGGGTGGAAAGGACGAATGATAAAGTTTCCTCATAAGGATGCACTTTCAATATCCATTAGTATGCTGCCTCCTGGAGTTTTAGGTTCCCCATCCCTGGAGCTGTTCAGACAGATACAGAGAGATATTTTCAGGATATTAGAGTGCGAATTATACATAGAGCAAATCACTGGACTACCTAGTTTTCAAGATTTCTTCCAACTCTGAGATTCTCTAATTTTACGATTGGTGTGAGATTAATATACCAAGTGAATGTCTCTGCAAGATCTTCATAATGGAACTGTATTAATAGAAAAAAAAATTGGTTACACACATACAAAAACAGAAATTGCCGCCCTCTAACCCATTCCCTAGGGATGGCTGATGTGCATCCATTCATTTCCAAGGATTCTGTTGTAATCAAGCATTCCTCAGTGATATCATTCTAATGACCTTTGGGTTAATCACTAAAAAATAATGTAGCAGTGTGTACACATCTGCAGAATCAAAGGGAAGCAGTGGATGAATCTCACCTAGGTGATTCAGTGCCCTGCTTCTGCTTGTACTGAGGTTAGCATTCATTACTGGCATAAAAGTTCACCAGAGGAAAAGATGGCTCTAAGGTCATATGGACCCAATAAAAACATTTCTGAGAATCAAAGAAACATTATAAGTGGGCCTTACATTTATTTACAAAACCCAGGTCTCAGTGGGTAAACTGACAATGCAATAAATTTGAAAGAATAGAGGCTGCAATTATTCACTTAGAAAGTTTACTCACAAGTTACAATTTTATCAAGGTTAAGGTTGCTCTTCATCAAATATAGGGAACCTCAACTTGCAAAGAAGATTTTATCTTCAGTCTCAAGTCATCTCATATATAGAATCATGCCCATTTTTGAAAGCTTTCAGTATCACTTGATAGCCGCATGATTCCAAAAATTTACAAGAGCCTTCCAAACTCACAAAGATTAAATCAAAAGGGATTGAAGATGCAAATGTAAGATCTGAAACCATAAAAGCCTTAGGAAAAAAGCATAGGGAAAAATCTCCTTGACATTGGTACTGGCAATGATTTCATGGATATGACATCAAAAGCACAAGCAACAAAAGCAAAAAAAAAAAAAATAAGTAAGTAGGACTACATCCAACTAAAAAACTTCTGCTTAGCAAAAGAAATAATCAAGTGAATATAAAGGCAACTAATGGAATGGAAGAAAATATTTATAAACAATTAATCTGATAAGGGATTACTATCCAAATAAGTAAGAAATTCACAAAGCAAAAAAGCAAATAATATAATTTTAAAATGGGCAAAGGACCTGAGTAGACATTCCTAAGATACTATTCAAATGGCCAGCAGGTACACAAAAAGATGCTCACTACTGTTAATAATGATGGAGATGCAAATCAAATCCACAGTGAGATATCTGTAGAATGACTATTACCAAAAAAGCAAAGGATAACAAGCGCTGGGAAATATGTGGAGAAAAGGGAACCCTTGTGTACTATTGGTGGGAATGTAAATTGGTGCATCCACTGTGGAAAACAGTATGGAGATTCTCCAAAAAATTAAAAATAGAACTACTATATGATCCAGCAACTCCACTTCTGAGTGTATAGCCAAAAGAAATAAAGTCACTACCTCAAAAAGATGTCTGCACTTTCATGTTTATTGCAACATTATTTACAACATCCACGACATGCAAACAACCTAACTGTCTATCAATGGATGAACAGATGAAGAAAATGTGGGGGTACATACATCTTGGAATATTATTTAGAAAGAAAGAAATTCTACCACTTGAAACAACATGGAAACTTGAGGGGATTGTGCCTAGTGAAATAAATCAGACAAAGAAAGTCAAATACAATACAATCTTTGTATATATGGGACCTTTAAAAAATAAACTATAAAAATGGAGACCAGATTGATGGTTAGTAAGCAGTAGAGAGTGGGAATGAGAGAAATGTGTGAAGGTGGTCAAAGGGTACAAACTTCCAGTTATAAGAAGAATAAGTTCTGGGTAATGTAACATACAACATGGTGACCAAAGTTAAAAATCCTCTATTATATATTTGAAAGTCACTAAGAGAGTAAATATTAAAAATTTTCACCAGAAAAGAAAGCAACTATGTAAGGCAATTCTTGTATTAACTCACCTTATTGAGGTAATCATTTCACAATATATGTGTATATCAAATCAAAATCATCGCTTGTACACCTTAAACCTAGCCAATGTTATTTATCAATTATACCTCAATCAAGTTGGAAAAAATCTTTTAATTTACAAGAGAAGCTACAGCATCATGAAAGTGATCTCTATAAAATGAAAAGAAATATTTACCACTTATCAAAAAAATTGAAATGAATTGTGCTTAAAGGAATTCAAGATTTTCTGTGCTTGGATTTAGATAAAAATGGAAGACAAAGAGGTAGATGATAGATACATACATACATACTACATATATACATTAAACACATACATACATATATACATACTGGGTTGACCAAAACATTCGAGTTTCCCCATAAGAGCTTACTAAAAAACCTGGATGAACATTTTAACCAAACTAATATACAGATGACAGATACTGCTTGAGTTTAATGTGTTAATTAATTAATATTATACATTTACATATCAATATACACCAACTCTAGAGAAATCAGGTTCTCCTCAATTTTCCTAGTTTTGACAACTAAGGATACAGCTAAGATAGCAGAATAGTAAATGACATTCTCCTTAAAAAACAGTAGCAATATTCTCCACTTCTAAATTTAGAATATATCCACTGGGGGGTTCAGTAATCTCCTCAAAGTACTTCCTAATTTCAGCCACCAGGTACACAGGCAGTCTGAGCAGAGGATGTTTGGGGGAAGCTTCAAGCTGAGGGTCAACCAGAGGAAGTGAGCCTGTCCCAGAAGGGACCACCTGTGCCCAAAAAGTAATTTGGTGTAGGGACCTCTTATCAGCAACTAGTCACATTAGCCCAGAGATGAATAATGGTATGGATAAACACAGAAGAGGGTAGTAATCTTGCTGTGTAAGTAAGAACCTCAGCCTCCTCTTGAAACTGAGACAAACTCTGTAGGCATCCAGGACACAGAAGCTAATCAGAGAAAGGAGGGGATGCAGAGACAAGGGAGGAGCAGCCGAGAAACAATACTGCAGTCTTGGGGCAGGGTCCTGGTTTCAAGGGATACACATAGTATCTTTAAGTTCTTCTGAAGAACTAAAACTCCCACTTCATGAAAGATGTTCCAGAGAGAAGGTCAGCTTGATAACCTCAAAGTTCATCAAGAGACTACCTGAGACCAGATTAAAGAAGCCATAGAATTTATTAGAAGATCACTTGAGGCCAAATTAAATAAGTGCAGGCCCTGTACCCCCTCTGATCCTTATCAGCAACCCTGCCCTTGAACCATTGCTATAAAAGTCCTCGCCAAATCCCTCAGGTTGGGACACATTGTTTTTCAGGGACATGAGCCTGTTGTGTTCCCCTTTGCAGGCAAAGCAATAAAGCTATTCTTTTCTACTTCACCTAAAACTCTGTCTTCAAGATTAGATTCAACAACACTGTACAGCAGCCAAGACTTTGACATCACTCTCTCCTTCATCTCCCGATTCAACTTCCAGCACTGAGAAAACAATGGCTTTGATTTATGCATGAAAATGAAGTTTGAAAATAATCAGGACTGAGTCTCACAGAGTTTACTTGAGACTGCTTTGTTAACAAAAATTCTCTGAGAAATTCAGAAAGCAGACCAAAGCCATAACAATCCTTGCTAACATGTAGAAAGGTTGGACAGTGCACAGCTGGTAGCAGTTGTTCAGAACAGCAAAACAACCTGTTTATTCCCGCAATGAGGTATGACTCTTCACTCAACTTGCCACATATATTATACAGTCGGAAAGTTTCCTAAACAAGTATAAGCTCTGCCTCTCCTGGTATTTCTCAATCTAATGCTATATGTATCTAACTGCATCTCTCTGAAATAACTAAAAATGACTTACATTCATATGCTGTCTTCGATTTCACATGGTTCTCTCACTTTTTTTTTTTAAATCTTTCAACAGTAATTTTGGCAGTTAGAAGTGCACAGCTAGAAAATAGTAGATCAGGAGCTCATTCTCAAATCCCATAAAACTCTAAGTTGGAGTTTCCATTTCCATCTAGAGCTGATTTCCCCTCCCCGACTATCTGGTTTTATGTTTTTTAAGGTGGGTGCTGATGTACCCAATGTGGTCACTTGCTGTGCATCTTCCCCCCTCTCTGCTTCCTCCTTCACTGCTCCTTGGACTGCTTCCACCTCCCATTTTTTCCCTCATCGTTGCCCCTTCCCACCCCCCACATCCACTCCTGTTCACTTCTTGTCTAATTACTCCCATCGGAAAGGAAAGAGTCACTGAATCCAAGCACCATTGTCAGTGGTGGGCCCTGCAGGAAGCAATCACAGAAGGAGTACTCATCACTCAACAGCGGAAAGACGTGGTTCTAAAGGGAATACTTCACAGCTGTTGAGAGAATCAAGGTTTTGGTGGGATGTTTCTCCCCTACTTCGGTGAGAAGAATAAGCTTGGCAAATCAAAGCTGGCATTTCTTCTTTAGCCTCTGATTTAGGAGGTTACACATTAGAGGAAAGCACTGGTAAAAGGATTATAGCATTACAGAAAAATAATTGGAACGTTTCATCTCTGAATATCATATCTTGTTAAAGCTGCTGTAGGGACTAGCCAGATTAATTAGAAAGAAGGAATATTCAATTTCTCTAGCTCAACACTCCGATGGTCAGAGATATTCCTGTTTATACTAGTAAACGTTAAGTCTAAAGATAAACCAAAGGTGAATTGAAGGAATTAGCCTGAAAAACTTGGCAGCTTCCTACCATGTATCCTCCAAAAAATGATCTATTCAGTATACATAGGGAAGAAGTTGGGTCATAATGTTCCCATCGTTCACATTGCTGTAGTCAGATATGGGAAGTGACAGAGCCAGGTACACTCAGAGCCAGACCCTGACATGGGAGCTTTATTAATGTCACATCTTTTAATTCTCCTTGAAATCCCATGAGTTTATTTTCAGGGAACAAACTGACACTTGGATTTCAAACTCAGATCAATCTGATCTCATAGTGCCAGGTACCACCTAGGATGAAGGTCTTTATCAGTGATAAGGGCAGATATCCACAGCAATCATGCCACATATTCACATCATTTTCTGTCCTTGGACATTGTGCCATTTGTACTAAAGTTGGGGCCACTGGACTTAATTCTGGCCAAGAGGAATGTAAGTGAAATGGACTCACCTCTCCCTAGTGCAGACAATTAAGGGCTTCCCTCATAACTCAGTTGGCAAAGAATCCGCCTGCAACGCGGGAGAGCCCGGTTCGATTCCTGGGTCAGGAAGATCCACTGGAGAAGGGATAGGCTACCACTTCAGTATTCTTGGGATCCCTTGTAGCTCAGCTGGTAAAGAATCCGCCTGCAATGTGGGAGACCTGGGTCAATCCCTGGGTTGGGAAGATCCCCTGGAGAAGGGAAAGCTACCCACTCCAGTATCCTGGCCAGGAGAATTCCATGGACTGATAGTCCATGCGGTCTCAAAGAGTTGGACACAACTAAGCAACTTTCAATTTCACTTTCATGAGAGACAATTAGAGTGGCTATGCTTCCTGCATCTTACACTTCCTTTTGGAAACAATGAGGCAATGAGATAAGGGAAGCTGACCCTAGATGACTGACTTAGCAGGTAGAAGAGAAAGCAGCCCACCTAGTCAACCAAAACTCTATCTCCAAGATTTGATTCAACACCAGTGCACAGAGGTTGAGGTTTTCAGCATCACCTTTGCCACATTCCAAATCACACATGAGCAACTGCCCTCATGTCTACACCTGTGACCGCAACTGCCCTGCACAGGAAAAGCTGACCTACTCCTCTGCATAGCTTTCCTGTGTGTTAAGACATCTTGCCACTTGATTGGGCCTACATCTGGAAGCCTCTCACCAATGATACACAGAAAAGAAACATATCCCAAGTTGCTTTTAACTATAGAATGATTCTCTTCCTCCCTCCTACTCCTCATAGACCAGCAATCCCAGTGAAATTCCCCTGGTTCCTTGCCCTACATTGCTCTGAAGTTTCTGTGGACCTTAGGTCCCTGACTCCAAATACATAAAGTTCAAACCCTGTACTTAATTTCACCTTAACAAAGGACAAGGAATGTGTCTGAGGGATAAACATTGAACTGAAAACTAATAGAATAAAAATGACAGGAAGAATCTGAACTGCCTGAAGGCAGGATTAGAAAACTAGATGACTGAGCAGGAAAGAAGGCCACTGACAGCCAGGCTAACTACTTGACAACTTTGCCTCAGGCCAGCCCTTCCCAGACACAGGGAATGTGTCTTCTTCCATTACTGTCAAATACTCCAATCACTTTTTAAGGTGTCTCTCTAAAGATCACCTTTTTTTTTTTTTTTTGCCTCTTCATTACTTCTCTTTTTTTTTGCTCACTTATTCAGCTATGCACACATGAAAGCAGATGCAACATGTTAGGACTTCATGTGGAGTGTGGCCTGCATTAGCTGTTAAGGCATAAACTAAAGACCTGGAGGCAGACAAAGAAAGGTGGGAAAAGGCAGGAATCTTTGGTATTAGAAAGTAGCCTTTTGCTCATTTTATTCTTGTTACAAAAAATTAGTCTTACATTTAAGTTCCCATTATGTGCCGACACTATGGAGCTTCCAATCAAGACCGAATAAGAACAAAAATCTCTCCTCCCTTCAAGAAGATGGCATTGGAATGAAAATCAGAGAATAAGACCCCCAAACTGATCCCTCCCCAGTGAACATCTCACCCATTCGTTTTCACACCCCACATAATCTATTTGCCAAAGAGATTCACTTGAGTCTGCCTCCTCTCTCCTTGAAAGCATGTGTGTGTGTTAGATGCTCAGTTGTATCCAATTCTTGCAAATCCGTGGACTGTAGCCCGCCAGCCTCCTCTTTCCATGGAATTCTCCAGGCAACAATACTGGAGTGGGTTGCTATTCCCTCCTCCAGGGGATCTTTCTGATCCAAGGATTGAATCCGGGTCTTTCACATTGCAGGCAGATTCTCTACTGGCTGAGACACAGGGGAAGCCCCCTTGAGAGCATACTATCACTTAATAAATCTTTGCTTTTCTTTCTTGACCTCTCTGTCTCATCTCTGAATTCTTTCTGTGATGAGACAAGAACCTACTCTCTGGTAATGCCCATACACACACACACACACACACACACACACACACACACACACACACACACTGTTAGGTAAATAACTTCACTCCCTCTAGCACCAAAGATACTCAGGCCACAACAGAAAGAGGTCCAGAGAACCCTGGCATATGAAGTAGGAGAAAATAGCCTCCGGGGTACAATTAGCACATAGGAGCAAAAAGGACCAAAGTAAGCACTGCAGCCTGTGTTGACTTTAAAAACACAGTGACTGTCCTAATAATTGATTCCCAGCCAATGAACTGGAGAAGGCAATGGCAACCCACTCCAGTAGTCTTGCCTGGAAAATCCCATGGACGGAGCAGCCTGGTGGGCTGCAGTCCATGGAGTCGCTAAGAGCGGGACACGACTGAGCGACTTCACTTTCACTTTTCACTTTCATGCATTGGAGAAGGAACTGGCAACCCACTCCAGTGTTCTTTCCTGGAGAATCCCAGGGACGGGGGAGCCTGGGGGGCTGCCGTCTATGGGGTCGCAGAGAGTCAGACACGACTGAAGCGCCTTAGCAGCAGCAGCAGCAGCGGCCAATGAACACTCAGAGTAGTAGACCCGCCACTCTTAAGGTCAGGATTGTCAATGGAAATCATCAATAAATAAGCTATAGTAGGAATAGAAAAGAGTTTTATTTGAACCAAAAAGAGTTGGACATGACTGAGCAACTAAACAACAAGAAAGAGTTATAGCCCAGAAGCTAGCCTCTCAGATACTAAGGAACTGACCCAGAGCAGGGTGGTTTTCAGAACAGTTTGATATCTTGTCAGAACAAAGAATATTAAAGAGTCAGGGATACATTCTTTCAAGGTTTAAAGAAAAAACAGATTAGCATGTACACAGTCATTACAGCCTTGGCACCTAGGAAGGGAGTCTTGTCATCAAAGGAATACCGACACTGGTGTACCACGAAGGGAGGCATAAATTTAATCTTTATTTTTAACATGGACTTTTTTTTTTTACTTCTGGTCAGTGCACACTCTTCCTTAATAATTAAAGCAGATGTACAATGCATGCTTGATAGGCCACAAACAAGCTTTTCTAGTTAGCATCAAATTCAAGTTAACTCATGTATAAGCCAAAATGACTTCATGCTCAGTTGCTCAGTCATTCCCAGCCCTTTGTGACCCCATGGACTATAGCCCATCAGGTTCCTCAGTCCATGATATTTTCCAGGGAAGAATATTAGAGCGGGGTGCCATGCCCTCCTCCAGGGGATCTTCCTGATCCAGGAATTGAATCCACTTCTCTTGTGTCTCCTGCATTTATAGGTGGATTCTTTACCACTGAGCCACCTGGGATGCCCAGAATGACTTCCCCATACCTCAATATGTGAAAATTTCCATTATAAAAATATAAGGTAGAGAAAGGGGTCATCCCAGGTGGTGCTAGTTTTAAGGAACCCACCTGTCAATGCAGGAAACATAAGAGATTTGGGTTCAATCTCTGAGTTAGGGAAATCCCCTGGAAGAGAAAATGGCAACCCACCCTAGTATTTTTGCCTGGGAAATCCCATGGACAGAGCCTGGCCAGCTCTGTCAGACAGGACTGAAGCAACTTAGCAGCAGGGTAGAGGAAATGGAAAGGAAGACATGAAGGGGGGAGAAGTAGGAAAGAAAGAGTGGAAAATTTGGAAGAACACACTACAGGGGAGAACAATATGGAAAAGACCCTCAAAACAGTTCAAAATCAAATTGTAGCAATTACAAACAGGAAAGAATGAGAAATGGTCGATGTAAAATGAATAGAGTATACAATAAATTCCAAGAGTTCAGAGGAAGAAGAAATCAGGAAAAACAAAAACAAAAACTGAGACAAATAATGCAGGATTGCTGTGAGAACTTCTGTAGATGTAGCTCAGAATTAACACTTAAAAATAGTAGTTGAAACCAGGAAAAAGATCGAGAGGTCTTGACAACCCAGGCAGGACTGGCCTTTCATCATTTCCTCCCCAGATCTGGTTTTATAAGTGTCATTAAGAACAGAAGCAAAAAAAAAAAAAAAAAAAAAAAGAACAGAAGCAACATGAGTCTGTTTACCCTTCCCAGAGCTCAGCTGCTCTCCCAGTCACATTGTACGAGCCTCACCAGGGATCCAAAATGAAATAAATGCCTCTTACCAGTGCTTCTTCCCTAATGGCTCAGATGATAAAGAATCTGCCTACAATGCAGGAGACCTGGGTTCGATCCCTGGGTTGGGAAGATTTCCTGGAGAAGGGGATGACTACTTACTCCAGTATTCTTGCCTGAAGATTTCCATGGACAGAGGAGCCTGGTGAGCTTCAGCCCATGGAGTTGCAAAGAGTCCAACATGACTGAGTGACTAAAACACAGACCTTATTTATGTGCTATGTGCTAAGTCGCTTCAGTCATGTCAGACTCTTTGTGACCCCATGGACTGCAGCCTGCCAGGCTCCTCTGTCCATGGATATCTCCATGGAATAATACTGGAGTGGGTAGCCATTCTCTTTTCCAGGGAATCTTCCAAACCCTGGAACTGAACCCACATCACTTATGTCAGTCTTGGTTAAATAATTTTCAATTCTCAGATGCAGAGTGTAAAAGCTTCAGCTTTCTCCATTCCCAGTTTATCTTTTACTTCAACAAAATACATGCAAGTAGAAATTCAATAAAAGGTCATATTTTGTAATTTGTTGAGAAATTTTGAGAAGCAAGACCTGACTCTTTCCACCATGGCAGACCTTTAGATGCATCTGCCAGGCTAACCAAGCTCCTTCACGAACACTGACTGTGTTTCTAAAGCTTGTGCCCAAGGAAAGAGGTGTCTGGCTTCTAATCTATTCTCTTCATAAACCCGAATATGGGGTCGCTGCGTGCCACATTTTATTATTATTCTGAGAACTTGTATCAGAGAATATCTGATCAGAGGTAGGGATCAGAAGTAGGAGGTCAAGGTCAGGGTCAAAGTTGTAACAAAGTAGCTCTTGAAATCAGTCAATACTGAGATCTGAGACCTAGATGAACTGATTCAACCAGAGCAAGGATCCACAGCCAGCACTGAAATAGAAAGTGACAGAAGGGTGGGTGAACATGGCAAGTGACAGAGGTGTAATCAAGAAAATTTTCAAGTGCTATCTCTCCTTCCTTGTAGGAAAAGGAAATTGTTATCTTGGCTAGGTTGCCACCACCTCCCTGAAAGGCATACATCAGAGGGTTATTCTGCAATGATAAGCCCAGCTGTCCCTCTTGAATAATCAACCTTGTTACCATGCTATTGCTTCTCTCATTACAGTAAGTCCCCTACAAACAAACATGTTCTGTTCCAAAAGCATGTTTGCAAGTCCAATTTGTTTATAAGCCCAACAAAGTTAGCCTGAGGACCCAACTAACACAATCAGCTATATAGTACTGCACTGTAATAGATTTATTTTTCCACAGGCCAAGAGGAGAGAGGTGTTTTTGGAATGATTCAAAAACAGTAGAGTCTGTAAGGGGAACACATGTATACCCATAGCGGATACATGCTAATGTATGGCAAAACCAACACAATAATGTAAAGAAAAATAAATAAATAAATGCAATTTTAAAAAATAAATAAATAAAACAAAAAAATAAAATAAAATAAAAAGCAGAGACATTACTTTGCCAACAAAGATCCATCTTGTCAAAGCTATGGTTTTTCCAGTAGTCAAGTATGGATGTGAGAGTTGAACTATAAAGAAAGCTGAGTGTGAAAGAATTGATGCTTTTGAACTGTGGTGTTGGAAAAGACTCTTGAGAGTCCCTTGGACTGCAAGGAGATCCAACCAGTCCATCCTAAAGGAAATCAATCCTGAATATTCATTGGAAGGATTGATGCTGAAGCTGAAACTCCAATACTTTGGCTACCTGATGGGAAGAACTGACTCATTTGAAAAGACCCTGATGCTGGGAATGATTGAAGTCTGGAGGAGAAGGGGATGAGAGAGGGGATGGTGGGATAGCATCACCGACTCAATGAACATGAGTTTGAGTAAGTTCTGGGAATTGGTGATGGACAGAGAAGTCTGGTATACTGCAGTCAATGGGGTTGCAAAGAGTTGGACACAACTGAGCAACTGAACTAAACTGAATTGAACAAGTAGATCTATATGCTTCTATTATTAATTGTGTAAATATGTACACAACTGTAAACTTTTTTCAGACTCTATTACACTCAAGTAAGGATCTAATTTATTCTTTTTTCTCCTACATCAATGTAAAGTAATGAGGGATATTTTCATTTTTTCAACGCAATTTTTATAGGTTACAGTTTTGGGTATTTTGTTTGTTTGTTTGGGGGATGTTTGTTTGTCTTAGTTTCTACTTTTATTATTTTTCTAGCATTTCAAGATGGCCCCAGTAAGCTCTTGCTGTCGTCTAGATAATACATTCCAGGTGAAGTGGTTTTCTCTTAAATCCCTTTCATGGACTGTAGCTTTCTCCACCCTGCAATTTTACAGTAAGTGTCTTCCTGATTTCAGGCTTCAGGACTGAGACAATAGTAACTAAACATTCCATAATCTAGAATTTATTTCTCCACCTGAAACAGCTTCCCAAAATAATAACCTAAATAACATATAATGCCTAGCATTTAAGGATGATTACAAAATTTCATTTTATATAATTTCATTCTTCACCAAATAGACTCCAACAATACCCAAGACTATGATTTTAGGTTCTCCCACTACTGTAACCATGAGCTGGAATTTGTCATATCTGATGTGATGAGGCATTTCAAAGATTCTCTTCCTTGTTTGGTTGTGTGTTGTAAATCTTTTCCACTCATCTCCCTAGTAAAGAAATGGCTCGGTACTAATCCTCAAGCATACATACATATTCCTCAAGCAAATCACTGCAGATGGTGACTGAAGCCATGAAATTAAAAGACCCTTACTCCTTGGAAGAAAAGTTATGACAAACCTAGACAGCACATAAAAAAGCAGACATTAATTTGCTGACAAAAGTCCATCTAGTCAAAGCATTAGTTTTCCCAGTAATTATGTTTGGATGTGAGAGCTGGACCATAAGGAAGGCTGAGTGCCAAAGAATCGATGCTTTTGAATTGTGGTATTGGAGAAGACTCTTGAGAGTCCCTTGGAGTGCAAGGAGATCAAACCTGTCAGCCCTAAAGGAAATCAATCCTGACTATTCATTGGAAGGACTGATGCTGAAGCTCCAGTACTTGGGCGACCTGATGCAAAGAGCTGACTCATTTGAAAAGACCCTGATGCTGGGAAAGATTGAAGGAGGGAGGAGAAGGGGATGACAGAGGATGAGACGGTTGGATGGCATCACCCACTCAATGGACATGACTTTGAGTAAGCTCTGGGAGTTGGTGATGGACAGGGTAGCCTGGCATGCTGCATACCATGGGGTCACAAGAGTCAGACGTGACTGAGGGACTGAACTGAAATGATTCCTCAAGCAGATTTCTTACTAATGTTCTCTTCATTGTATTCTACCATATAAATTTATTAGACAACTTTCTTTTCAATAATTTGGGTAATTTCTAATTATTAATTATTATTTTTAAAACCACTGGGTAAACATTTTCATTGATAAATCTCTACACACAATTTTGATCATTTCCTTAAGATAAATTCCTGCAAGAAAAATGGGTGAATGAGCACAGCACTTTTAAAGTTTGTGATGACTATTATTAAATCACTCTTTATATGTAAGTATTTAAATTCTCATTAACACTGAAAGAGTATTTTTCTTTTGCTCACCACTATCAATACAAAATATTGCATTTTCAGTCTTTACAGATTTGTTAAATAAAACAAAAAAGACAGCATTTTTTTCTTTGCCATTTTTGCCAATTATCTACCCACATCTGTTGTTCATTTTCCTGATTTTGTACATTTATTTATAAACTTGTTTTTATGTATTAAAGATCTCAGTTCAGTTCAGTAGCTCAGTCATGTCCGACTCCTTATGATTCCATGAACCGCAGCACGCCAGGCCTCCCTGTCCATTACCAACTCCCGGAGTCCATCCAACTCATGTCCATTGAGTTGGTGATGCCATCCAACTATCTTATCCTCTGTTGTCCCCTTCTCCTCCTGCCCTCAATCTTTCCCAGCATCAAGGTCTTTTCAAATGAGTCAGCTCTTTGCATCAGATGGCCAAAGTATTGGAGTTTCAGCTTCAACATCAGTCCTTCCAATGAACACCCAGAACTGATCTCCTTTAGGATGGACTGGCTGGATCTTGCACTCCAACGGACTCTCAAGAGTCTTCTCCAACAACACAGTTCAAAAACATCAATTCTTTGGCGCTCAGCTTTCTTTATAGTCCAACTCTCACATCCATACATGACTACTGGAAAAACCATAGCTTTGACTAAATGGACCTTTGTTGGCAAAGTAATGTCTCTGCTTTTTAATGTGCTGTCTAGGTTGGTCATAACTTTCCTCCCAAGAAGTAAGCGTTTTTAATTTCATGGCTGCAATCACCATTTGCAGTGATTTTGGAGCCCCCAAAAATAAAGTCTGGCACTGTTTCCCCATCTATTTGCTATGAAGTGATGGGACCAGATGCCATGATCTTAGTTTCTGAATGTTGAGCTTTAAGCCAACTTTTTCACTCTCCTCTTTCATTTTCATCAAGAGGCTCTTTAGTTCTTCGCTTTCTGCCATAAGGATGGTATCATCTGCATATCTGAGGTTATTGATATTTCTCCTGGCAATCTTGATTCCAGTTTGTGCTTTCTCCAGCCCAGTGTTTCTCATGATGTACTCTGCATATAAGTTAAATAAGCAGAGTGACAATATACACGCTTGACGTACTCTTTTTCCTATTTGGAACCAGTCTGTTGTTTCATGTCCAGTTCTAACTGTTGCTTCTTAACCTGCATACAGGTTTCTCAAGAGGCAGGTCAGGTGGTCTGGTATTCCCATCTCCTTCAGAATTTTTCACAGTTTATTGTGATCCACACAGTCAAAGGCTTTGGCCTAGTCAATAAAGCAGAAATAGATGTTTTTCTGGAACTCTCTTGGTTTTTTGATGATCCAGTGGATGTTGGCAATTTGATCTCTGGTTCCTTTGCCTTTTCTAAAACCAGCTTGAATATCTGGAAGTTCACGGTTCACATATTGCTGAAGCCTGGCTTGGATAATTTTGAGCATTACTTTACTAGCGTGTGAGATGAGTGCAAACATGCAGTAGTTTGAACATTCTTTGGCATTGACTTTCTTGGGGATTGGAATGAAAACTGACCTTTTCCAGTCCTGTGTTCACTGCTGAGTTTTCCAAATTTCCTGACATATTGAGTGAAGCACTTTCACAGCATCATCTTTTAGGATTTGAAATAGCTCAGCTGGAATTCCACCACCTCCACTAGCTTTGTTCTTCGTGATGCTTCCTAAGGCCCACTTGACTTCACATTCCAGGATGTTTGGCTCTAGGTAAGTGTGAGTGATCACACCATCATGATTATCTGTGTCGTGAAGTTCTTTTTTGTATAGTTCTTCTGTGTATTCTTGCCACCTCTTAATATCATCTGCTTCTGTTAGGTCCATACTATTTCTGTCCTTTATTGAGCCCATTTTTGCATGAAATGTTCCCTTGGTATCTCTAATTTTCTTGAAGAGATCTCTAGTCTTTCCCATTCTATTGTTTTCCTCTCTTTCTTTGCATTGATCACTGAGGAAGGCTTTGTTATCTCTCCTTGCTATTCTTTGGAACTCTGCATTCAGATGGGAATATCTTTCCTTTTCTTTTTTGCTTTTCACTTCTCTTCTTTTCACAGCTATTTGTAAGGTCTCTTCAGACAGCCATTTTGCTTTTTTGCATTTCTTTTTCTTGGGGTTGGTCTTGATTCCTGTCTCCTTTACAATGTCACGAACCTCAATCCACAGTTTATCAGGCACTCTGTCTATCAGACCTAGTCCCTTAAATCTATTTCTCACTTCCACTGTATAATCATAAGGGATTTGATTTAGGTCACAACTGAATGGTCCAGGGGTTTTCTCCCCTTTCTTCAGTTTCAGTCTGAATTTGGCAATAAGGAGTTCATGAACTGAACCACAGTCAGCCCTGGTCTTGTTTTTGCTTATTGTATGGAGCTTCTCCATCTTTGGCTGCAAAGAATACAATCAGTATGATTTTGGTGTTGGCCATCTGGTGATGTCCATGTGTAGATTCTTCTCTTGTGTTGTTGGACGAGGTTGTTTGCTATGACCAGTGCATTCTCTTGGCAGAACTCTATTAGCCTTTGCCCTGTTTCATTCTGTACTCTGAGGCCAAATTAGACTGTTACTCCAGGTGTTTCTTGGCGTCCTACTTTTGCATTCCAGTCCCCTATAATGAAGAGGACATCTTTTTTGGGTGTTAGTTCTACAAGGTCTTGTAGATCTTACCTTCGATGTGGGGTAGCTCCTCTTGGCTGCTGCCCCTGACCTTGAATGTAGGTTAGCTTCTCTCGGCCACTCCTATTAAAGATATAACCCTCTGAATTATATATGTGACAAATATTTTCCATTTTTTCACATAACTTATTTTATTCTCAACATTTTTGTATTAAAATATAATTTAATGTTAGTGCATTTTAGTGGACTGTGTGCTATAGGAATTGGATCTTTTTTTCATATAGATAGTTAATTGTCTCAACACCAGAAATTAATAAATCCTTTTTTTAACCACTAATTAGAAAACTCTCTTTAATCCTATACTAAGTTCTTATGTGCAAATACCTGTTCAGGGTCCTATTTTGTTATTTTTTCTAATCAACTGATTTATATGTATTTTTGCTTCAATATCATAAAATTTTGTTTATTTTAGGCTTAAAATATACTTTACTATCCAGTCAGGCAGCACTCCTGTTGATCTTCCAGATCCAGGGATCAAACCCAGGTCTCTTGCAATCCAGGCAGATCCTTTACCCTCTGAAAACTTGTTGGTATTTAATTAGAACCCACATTACATCTATAAAGATTTGAAAAAACGATAATATCTATACACATTGAGGGTTCTCATTCATGAACTTTTGTTTTTATTTGTTCAGTCAAATCATTTTAATAACCTGTTGCAATAACTTTTATAGCATTCTATAGTTTTTTTCAGGCTTTGCATCAAATTCATGATTAAGATAAAATCATAAGATATTTTACTTTTGTATTGTATTATGGATAGTATTTTCCCATTATATATCTAGAAGTACTAGATGTATAGATTAAAATAATTGATTTTCCTATATTTATTTTAAATCCATTTATCTTTTTACACTCTGTTTACTCTAAATTTGTTTCCATAGCTTCCATTAGACTCTATCTCCTTTAGACAATTCTTTCTGTTTGCCCCAAATGTCATGAGAAAAGTCCCCTGCCTACCTTTGTAGTTTGGGATGTCTATGTCTGTGGCCTCCCATAGCATGCATGATTTAGCTGAGATAATCTAAAGGACACTTTAGGTTTTCCAGGTGGCTCAATGGTAAGAAAAAAAAAAACCCTGCCTGCCAATGCAGGAGATGCAGGTTCAATCCCTGGGTCAGGAAGATTTCCTGGAGAAGGAAGTGGCAGCCAACTTCAGTATTCTTGCCTGGAAAATCCCATGGACAGAGGACCCTGGCAGGCCACGGTGTACTGGGTCAAAAAAGAATTAGACATGACTTAGCTACTAAACAATAACAACAACAAAGGACACTTTTAATTTTTTAATATGAGCATATCTATCAGACAGAGACAGAATGGGCATCCCTTTTTTATTTCTTCCCACACTCAATCACTCTGATATTCTACAGATTTTCTTCTGACAATTTCCTCTGCCTTGAATCTCTTCTCCAGTCCACTCCTGCTCTCTTTACTCTTTACCTTCTGTCCACTTTCTCCCAGTAGAATTCTCCCATTGCATGATCAGAACCACTCCAAATCCAATGCTCTGAAGAAATATTTTTGTTCCTTTATTATGAATCTATTAATATATGCATATCTGTCTCCACAGCAAAATCTAAACTAGGGAATGAAGATTCCCAAAATCTAGCACTGTGTCTGGCACACAGAAGGTGCTCAGTAAATGTTCACTAAGTTGAACAAAACTGAGTGAAAGGCTCTCTTATATGTGGCTAAGCCAGCTAAAAAGAAAATCCAGCGGAATGAGAAATGAATTCACATATCCTTAGCCATACTGATACATGCAAAAAAAGTTCTGTTTCCTTATTCTATTCTTTTAAGCTAGTGTTTGCTTAAGTCCCAACCACCTGCTGCTCTGCAGCTGTATCAGGGAATAAGTCTGTACTCTAAATTACCAACTCAGAGCTTCCTGGTGGTTTTTCTACTAACAAGCTGCCAAGTCCAGAATGATGGGGTTTCTGTTTTAGCTGACAACCAAAACAAAATCTGGCTGTTCTAAACAGGCTCTTTTTACTCCACTTGCTGCTTCTGCAGTTGAAGTGGAAAATGACATATGAACCACCAAAGTCTGAGGCCAGTATTTCTGTGAAATTCCATGGGTTTTAACACAAGGCATCAAGAAATTGTTTGCAGGTTAAGTGTTTATTCCTATAGAAAGCACCCATGTAATGTATGAAAAATATTGAAAACCTTACAGGCTTTCCAGGCACTTCCCTGGTGGTACAGTAGCTAATACTCCATGCTTCCAATGCAAGGGTCCCAGGTTAGATCCCTAATCAAGGAACTGGGTTGCATATGTTGCAACTAAAGATCCTGCATGCTGCAGTGAAGACTGAAGACTTAGCACAGCCAAATAAATCAATAATTTTTAAAATAAAAAGTTGTATGTGGCCCTTCCTTCCCAGGCACCCATCTCTGATGACAGTACCAAGAGCTGCGATGTAGAGGGACTCAGTAGTCTGTCTGTTTTCTCACCTCTAAAAGAGAAGAACAAACTAGTCAAACTTAACATTTGCTTCTGCTAAACTTTCTTTGCCATTTGACAAAAGAGTGATCCATACTGGGAACCTCAGACACCGAGACAGAGGGTGAAAAGCTATTTGGGGACTAAGAGGCCTTTCGGTCCTACTCACAACAATCTTGGTGTCAGTTAAGATTCAGCCAGAGTGTACTGAGAAAAGTAGAGATGAAACGAGCATCATCTCCATATTGGATCACCTTGACACGTCTCTCATCTCCTTTGTGTGAACCCATCTGGTACGGGGACAGGGGGACAGAGGAGGGGAAGCCTCAGAAGATCACAGTATCCCCTTAAAATCATTCAACCCTCATATTCTATAGCATTGGGAAGAGAGAGGAGACATTTTCAATTGTCAGATAGTTTTTGTGAATCATAAACAAACAAGAATGGTGTGCCAGTAATAGTAATTTGACAATTATAAAACATTACATAGTTTATTGAATATTTACTATGTGTCCAGCACAATGCTATTATTTTAAATGCATTACCTTAAAATCTCATCTTTGATAGCACAATTGATAAAAAATTTGAGCAGAATTTGACTCAGGAAACCCTACACTCTTTGCTTGTATTTCATCTCAGGGGAGCAAAGTCAGAAGCTGTCTTCCCAGACTATACCAAATTACACATAGAAAAATCTACTAATCCATAGGGAAGAATTGAAAAGAGAGGTCTAATTAGGCCAGATGAATTTTCAGGAAGAGTTCTCTTCTAGGGACACTAGAAATGCAACCTAGAAGAAAAAGGCATAGAAACTGGGCTCCATCAGCCCTTGGGGACATCTGATCCTCAAATGAATTTCTGAAAACAATTCTCCAGATATGACTCTCCCCCTTCCCAATAAAATGCCAAAATTGCCTGCCTCACTCACAGTAGACACCATCATAGATGTTTTCAGAAAGTTTCAGCTTTAGATAAAGGAAGCTTTATAGTATTAAAAAGAACATTCACAATGCTAATTTTAAAGCACTGTTCATAGAAGCATGTCTTGGATACATGATTTCTAGACTAGGCTAAGCCATTTATTTAGTTAAGTTGACAAAGATGTATGCACATATTTTTGAACAACCGTTTTCTGAAATATGTTTTAATGTATTCTCCCTCAATTCTTTGTTGACTGTTGAGTTATTCTATGGTTCCTGACAAAGAAATCTAATAGCAAAATGAATTCCCTTCCTAAAAATTTTTATTTCCAAATAATATTGTTTGAACTTAAGTGCTATCAGTATGCATTCTATCACATATTTAATAAAGGCCAGTTATTTAAAACTTCAGCTACTTAGAAGAAAATAATGTTTATCTGTTTGTTTTTAATGAGAGAGAGAAAAGATAGAGGTCATAAATTTTCAAAATAGATATTATAAAGTCCATTAACTAATACTACTCATGACTTACAGAAATGTTCCATAAGCCCTCATGCAGTCTGGTCACTCCTATTTTAAAGACTTCTCTAATAAGTTTAGTCATTTGATATCTTAACCTATACTTGGATTTTCAGCAGGAAATTCTAATAATTTTTTGACAAATTCTGACCCTAGTGAGCTACTGCCCCTAATGATAGTCAGAAACAATTATGAAAAGTAGGCACAAGAAATCTAGAAACAGGTCTGCCTGTGTCCACTCCGGGCCACGCTGTGCGTACATCAAGGATCACCAGGAGTCATCCTACATCACTTCAAACACAAAACAATTCAAAACAGATGGTGTTCACTGTTCAAGATCATATACGGACTTTTCCAACAGTTTGTTTTTCTTTGTTAATATTTTAAATGCTACCTAAAGGAGTGGGTTTAATTTAAAAGCTCCCTGCTTCTCTTCATAACTCCTGGATTGGACATTTGGTTTTTTAATCCTCACTGTTCCTGCTGGGTCTCAGATGCCAATCAACATAATCTCCGCTTCCGGCCAAGATGTGGATGGGGAGTGGTGAGTCGAGGAAAAGACCTGTGTCAATTTGAAGTCTGGTGATTTTTAGCTAGACAAACCTTTAAACCTTCTCTTTAAAATAGCACTAATAACTACTGATAACCAAGTCCCAAACATGCTCTTTTTAATAAATTTTCTTCACATATACCCTGATGACAAAGGAGAATGCTGCATCTCTTAAGTAGGAACACTTGCCCCTTGTTGCCTTCTATTTCTGCCTAAGCATCACTCACTCTCCTCACAAAGCCAGAAGAGTCCTGGTTCCCTCCCTCTTACTCCTGCCTCCTAGGGGAGGGGCTCTTAGAATTAGTGACAGTTGTCACTGATTGGGCAGCAGCTCTAGGGGGCAGGGCCAAGGCGAGGTCCCCTGCACAGTCGCAGAGTGGGTATGAATCCCTGGTTCTTGGCTGGCATCTGTGGATGAGTTAAGCTCAGCTCTACTGACAGGCTTCTTGGTCCAGAGTTTCAGCTGTGTAAGTGGAGGGTCTATCCAGTGGGTGAAGGATGCCCACTGCTTTCAATGCTCTCAGAAAAATAAATTAGAAGTATAATTGCTTACTGCGGGCTGGGAAAGTGTGTTTCGAAGTCTCCTAGGCGGATCTCCCCAAACACTGAGTCCAAAATCATATAGCGTGGGGGGTAGGGGAAGAAAGCCCCCAACTAAGCCAAATCCCCCCATGCACATGACCAGGCATTTAGGTATGATTTCGCATAGCCTAGATATTAACCCTCAGCTTTGATCATGGTATGGCTAGTGATTTTCATGTCTGTTTTCAGTCAGAATCCAGAGAGCTGAGTATTGGGTTTCCCCAACTCAAGTCTCAAGTTCCCACTTCATAGGAGACTGAGAAAGAATCTGAACTTTTGTCTCCCTGTTCCAAATCCAGCTCTCTCACAAGTTGTATGTAATGCCATCAGGGTCATTTGTAAGAATAAGAGGTTGAAGATGGAATGTCCCATTTCCGCTGACTGTTTTATCTAAGATTGGAGTCCCTGATTAAAACAGAGTTAACGATCTGTACAAAGATTTTTTTTTTCTTTTTAGGGTAACAATTCTCAAGCATGGGTGATCTTGTGCCACCTTAGGGCCATTTGGTAATGTCTTCAGACGTTTGTGATATTTTTGGTTGTCCAAACCGGTAGATAAAGGATAGAAATGCTGCCAAACATCCCTACAATGTAATGAACAACCCACACAACAAAGAACTGTGGGCCCCACAAGGCAATGACACTGAGACTGAGGAACCCTTGTTTAAGAGGCTCCATGAAACATGGGTGCTGGCTATAAATTCAGCATCATATAAAAATGCACCAGAACCTCAGACTATAGAGAAGGGAACCTCCCTGTAGTATGGTTCCTGCAGCCTTCTTATTAGTCACTGTGAATCTATCAGCCTGGCCACGTCATTACCAAAATGGTCAGGTAAGTGAAGCTTGTATTTGCCTTTCTCTTCTTTATTTATCTTCTCTCCTTACAGAATCCTCAGCCCATCTGCACTTCCTGCCTGTCCAGACTCTCTCTGAAGACACTGTAACTCTCCCATGCCTAGATTCAGTCCTCTCTAGTTCCTGAGCCAACACTGAGCAGGACAGAAAAAAAAAGAAAAGAATGGCAAATTAATAGCTTTTCCCGAACAGAAATTTTCCCTAACTAGGAGGGAGTGTCTTCATTTTGCTAACTTGCAGCCTTACATGTTGTAGCTTAGTAAATTTAGTAATAATCTTCTATAATACCCATAACTTCCATTTTAAAGTTAAGGAAACCAAGGCTCAGAGAGGTTAAATGATATGCCCACTATCTTAAAGATGGTAAGAGGCTGGTGTCTGTTCTGTATTAATTCTGAAGCATACTTCATGCCCCATTTAGTTTGTACCTGTCTTTCCTGTTCTAATGTCATATCAAATTGGGCAAAGCCATTTTTCAGATTTATATTTTAAATTATTGGAAATAAATCTACAAGCCAAGTAAATCATCAGTGTCTTCTTTAAGCTATGTTTTAGTTAGGATCCTTTAATTGCAAATTACAGAAAACAATTTGACCTAGGTGAAATAAATTGGGCAGTATATTACAAGGATATAGGTTTTCTCACAAAACCCAAGGAGGAAAAAAAGGTGAAAAGCTGTTGCTGCTGCTTTTTCTGACTTCTTTACTCCAGACCAACTTTCTCAGCTTTCTCTCCGTTAACTGTAGGGGAACATGGCCACCCCAAAGCCCCTGCCAATGCATCCTTTGTCTGTTCTCTTTCTCTCTGTGTCTCTCTCCATCTCCTTCTCTCTTCCAAACCCAGGAAAAAAAAATGTTCCCAGTTGGAGACAAATTTCAACTCCTGATAGAGTTTAGTCCTTCCCAAGGGAAAAAAGTCATGTCGAACCAATGTGGAACTGGAAGACCATTCCTATAGTTGAGGAAGGGAGTCTATTTCTGAGAAAATGGAAATAGTCACTGTGTCATGGGCTCGGCTGGCCCATTCCAATGAGAACATCTCATGCTTCAGAGGTCTTTTGTGGATGATCACCAAAGCCCAGAACTGACCAGGTTGGTCTGCTTCTTTATGGACAAACATGTAAGGTCAGTCAAAAGAACTGACACAGTAAAAGGAGATGATAATAATTTATTCTAGTTTCCTCTGAATTTTGATGAGCTCAATAAACAGAATAGCAAACTGACTAGAATACCCTCTACTTTTCTGAACTGTGAGTATTCTCAACTCCCCATTTCTTCAGAGGTTTATCATTTGAACTCATGTCAGCTAATGACCTTATTAGTCCTCTCAGGCCCTGTATGACTCTCTGAATCAGGGTTATGGTTGTTTAGTCACTAAGTGGTATCCAACTCTTTTGTGACCCCATGGACTATAGCCTGCCAGGTTCCCCTGTATATGGGATTCTCCAGGCAGGAAGACTGGAGTCAGTTGCCATTTCCTTCTCCAGGGCATCTTCCCAACCCAGGGATCAAACCTGTGTCTCTTGCATTGGCAGGTGGATTCTTTGCCATTGAGACATCTGGAAAACCCTCTGAATCAGGGGAAGGGGTAACTAAAAATGAATGTTTTTAGAAATGTTTTTAGAAAATGTTCTTTTTATAGGACATACAATGGTACCTTCCATAGAAAAGAGCTTTGACTGTGCAACCTTAGAGTAACCCTACTAGTGGATCCAGTACTCCTATTTTGTAATACTACCTTATTTATTCTTTTTTAATTAATTCATTTATTTAATTGGAGGCTAATTATTTTACAATATTGTGGGTTTTGCCATACATTGCCATGAATCAGCCACAGGTGTACATGTATCTCCCCATCCATAACCCCTCTTCCACCTCTCTCCCCATCCTATTCCTTGGGGTTATCCCAGTGCACCAGCTTTGAGTGCCCTGTTTCATGCATCAAGCTTGGACTGGTCATCTGTTTCACATATGGTAATATAATGTTTCAATGCTATTCTCTCAAATCATCCCACCCTCGCCTTCTCCCACAGAGTCCAAAAGTCTGTTCTTTATATCTGTGTCTCTTTTGCTGTCTTGCATATAGGGCTGTCATCACCATCTTTCTAAATTCCATGTATATGTCTTAATATACTGTTTTGGTGTTTTTCTTTCTGACTCTGTATAATAGGCTCCAGTTTCATCCATCTCATTAGAACTGACTCAAATGCGGTCTTTTTAATAGTGAAATTTTCAGTCATTTGTTCTCATTTTTAAAAAATCTCAATGTTGCCAAGCATTCTTATTAAGAATGCTTAATAAGAATAAAATTTTTATTCTTAATAAGAATGCTTGGCAACATTGAGATTTTTTAAAAATGAGAACAAATGACTGAAAATTTCACTTCTAAGGTTTTAGAACTATAACACCAGGTCCTGCCTTCTTCCCCAAGCTTACACTCAGGTTAGTCTTCTAAGCCAACCTGCTTCTTGGTCATTGTAAAAATTGAAGGAAATACATTGGACACTAGAAAATGATGTGGAGAGATGGAGTACGTGCAATGAATAGAGGACATGTCAGAGCAAGTGAGGACACTTTCTCTTCTACCCGATAAAATGCAGAGAGCTGAAGAGCTACTGTAGACATCATAAAGTGGCTATATTTTTAGCCCCTACTCATTATGGCTCTTAGTGAATAGTCTCTCTGTTGTCTTAAACCATTCATCTTGGGGAAAATATGGCCCCATTTCTGTATTTATTTATCTCTTTGGAAATGGGAAAATATAAACTCTTGCACTATAATAAATTTTCTCACTTTTAATAGTTCAAATGATTCCACAGTAAAATGAAAGCCAAGCATTATTTTTATTCCTTGGATTTTTGTCATTTTGAGTATCCTTAGCAACAGTTAATGTCACAGTCCCTAAGAATGGCCTCAATTTGATGATCTATCTTCTGAAGATGGTTTTCTCAAACTTCAGACAGTTAAAAGTGGACTAGCAAAGAACTTAATCATCTCTGCTTTCTAAAAGTACAAAGAAAGCAGGTGTTTTTAGATAGTTTATTTCTAACTCATGAAAATTTCAAAATGTAGAGAAGCAAAAACTGAGAGGACTAAAATTATCCCAAAATAATAGTTTTATCTAGGACACAAAGAGCTAAATAACTCCCAGTTATTCTTAGCATGAAATTTAATTGGAAAATATAAACTTAACAGGATTTTAGATGTACCAAGAATTTGACTAGTGACACCTTTGTTATTAAGGAAGTGAATTGATTTTCATGTGTTTTCATATGAAGACCAGCATTGGGTTCATCCATTCCATCTGCCTCACCTTGTTTCTTGAGAATTATAGCACAAGAGATGTTTCACATGAATGCATACTTTCTTTTGCTCTGCAGAGCTTCTACCCCAAATCCCTGCCTCCTTTCCTGAGCCAAGACAAACTAGAAGGAGGTCTGAAAGTTCCCATCTCTTCCTTTAACTCAGTACCACAACTTAGTAGCCTAATTCCTTGTCTTTCCTGAGCTTTCCAGATTCAAAGCGGACTCTTAGGAAGAAGGCATTTAAACAGGGAAAATGGTAAGAGTAAAAAAACGACAGCCTCACAAAAGCATTCAGACCAAAATATTTCCAAAATTACCAGCCAATATCCACTGTCGTCCTCTCCCAAATCAAATGTCCAATTGAAATATCTGATCCTAAATATCTTCACATTTCTATTAAAGATCCTAGATAAAACTTTGCAGTATTCAGAGAGAAGTAAAGAAAGGAAATATCCATCTCACTATCCAGGTGAAAGAATATCCTATCTCTGGATATTTCCCTGTGTAAGCCATGAACATTTAATGAACTGATCTGTGTTCTTGCTAACACTTTTTCATCTGTCACTTTCAATAGGCCACCAAAATGTCACTTCCCATTGATTCAGCAAGTCAACTTTAGAGTTGTAAGCTTTCATTTTTACTAGATTCTAAACTACTTGAAGAGAGAATCTTGATCTCCTGCAGCTCAATAGTTAAGAGCAGACTGCCTGGTTGTTAATCATGGGTTGGCCCCTAACTAGCTGTCTGTGTTATTTTGCTTCCTGGGGTGTCAATTTCCTCATCTGTAACATGAATGGGAATGTTACTGGTAACTGCCTCATGGCAAGGCGGAGAAGATCAAATGAAATAATATGTGTAAAGAACTTAGAGCACTATGACATGTTGTTAGTGGTCACTTAACGTGCCGCCGCCGCCACTAAGTCGCATCAGTCGTGTTCGACTCTGTGCGACCCCATAGATGACAGGCCACCAGGCTCCCCTGTCCCTGGGATTCTCCAGGCAAGAACATTGCAGTGGGTTGCCATTTCCTTCTCCAATGCATGAAAGTGAAAAGTGAAAGTGAAGTTGCTCAGTCGTGTCTGACTCTTCGAGACCCCATGGACTACAGCCTACCAGGCTCCTCTGTCCGTGGATTTTCCAGGTAAGAGTCCTGGAGTGGGGTGCCATTGCCTCCTCCACAATTAACGTGAGCTGGCTGTATTTCCTTAATGTGTGGTGCCTAACAGCCATCTTTAGGGCATTGAAGGAATGAATGAATCCTGAGAAATGCTTGTATTCTCTCTCAGAAGAAAAGTTGGCATTATTGAAAAAAACATGGGTGCTGCTAGAGAACCCTTTTGTGGCTTGAGAAAGACACATCCAGAGAGAATGGTAATACATCTTCCCAGTCAAAGGTCTTTGACCTTTCCTAATGGGGTCCACATTTTCCCTGTTGCTTGGTTTAGCACTGTTTAGGAACCAAGGAAAATTTCCTTCAAAGAAAACAGAATTCAGAGGTAGGGTAAAGTTAAAGGAAAGGAAAAACATCTTTCATAGGTGCTCTTTCTCTCCTGTACAACCTGAAAAATGGTCTCTATCTAGGAAAGAAATGAGGTGCAGAGAAAATTAAGAATGCAAGTAGTAAGTTGATTTTGGTCTTTGCGGGCATTTGAGTGGTATCTCAAAAAATTTAAAGGCCATCTAAAAGTACTTCCTCTTATTTACGGTCTCACTTCCTGAATGAAATACTATCTGCATTAATCCCGTCTGGAATTACAGGGCCTTTCTATGTTTGATGCCTCCAGAAACTTACAACACAAACACCAACCAAAGAAAAATATATGGACAGACATAAATTAGACCTTTCCCCCACTGGGATGTATGCATGAATCGTAGCTTATAAATTTAGATTATGTCTCTACTGCCATCATGTGATAGAATGGTTTTTAGTGAAGATATCCTAAAATGAAAGTCCAAAACTCAAAACACAAGGCACTTTCAAGGCGAAAAGCTGAATCCCTCTTCCCCCTGCCTATCAAACAGTATCACAGTTTCTGATGCTTGGGATCAAAGCAAGGATTTGGGAAATACAGTTTTGTCATCCAGAACAGAGCAGGGAGACAATGCAGGAAAGTGAAAAGAATGTAAAGACAGGGTTCAGCTGTTTTTCTCATTCAAGTGCAATAAAAGAAAAAGTCTGTTTTGTCTCACTGTACATATAAAAGTTCTAATTTTATTACTTTATTTTTATTATTTTACAGTCGAATTCTTTGGCATCACTCAAAAAAAGAAATAGCATTTTATGGGATTTTATTATCTCTAGTTCCCACTTAGTCCAGGTACACCTTTTTTTCCCCACAAAAGACTTTAAGTGATCTTTTATTGATTGACAGTTTAACAAAAGGTATGAATACGTATAACTATTGTAAGTATCTATTTTAAGATTGATCCCATTGTCAGTTTATAACTATTGACCTTGGTTGGCTCTTCAATACTGCCCAGCCAAGGGATCAGTAGTTAGTATTTACAAAAGAGATTTCACATCTTTTTTTTTTTTAGAACTTTTTATTTTGTATTGAGGTATAGCTGATTAACAATGTTGTAATAGTTTCAGATGAACAGCGAAGGGACTCAGTCATACATATACGTGTCTGCATTCTCCCCCAGACTTGCCTCCCATTGACTGCCACATAACATTAAGTAGAGTCCCATGTGCTTTACAGTAGGTCCTTGTTGGTTATCCCTTTTAAATATAGCAATGTGTATAGGCAACCATAAGTTTGTTCTCTAAGTCTGTGAGTCTCTTTCTGTTTTGTAAGTTCATTTGTGTCATTTTTTTAAAGATTCTGCATATAAGGGATGTCAAACAATATTTTTCTTCTCTTTCTGACTTGACTCAGTGTGACAATCTCTAGGTCCATCCATATTGCTACAAATGGCATTATTTCATTCTTTTTAATAGCTGAGTAATGTTCCATTGTGTAAATGTACCACATCTTCTTTATTCATTCCTCTATTGATGGACATTTACAGACATTTACATTCATTCCTCTGTTGCATCAATGTCTTAGCTATTGTAAACAGTGCTTCAGTGAACGTTGTGGTGCATGAATCCTTTTGAACCATGCTTTTCTCTGGGTATATGCCCACGAATGGGATTGCAGGGTCATATGGTAGCTCTATTTTTAGTTTTTTAAGGAACCTCTATACTATTCTCCATAGTGATAGTGGTTGCATCAACTTTTATTCCCATCAACAGTGTAGAAGGTTCTCACCTTCTGCAGCATTTATTGCTTTGGGATTTTTTGATGATAGCCATTCTGGCTAGTGTGAGGCAATATCTAATTGTAGTTTTGATTTGCATTTCTCTAATAATTAGAGATATTGGACATCTTGTCGTGTGCTTTTTGGCCATCTGTATGTCTTCTTTGGGCTTCCCTGGTGGCTCAGTTGGTAAAGAGACTGTCTACAATGCAGGAGACCCAGGTTTGATTCCTGGGACAGGAAGATCCCCTGGAGGAGGGCATGGCAACCTACTCCAGTATTCTTGCCTGGAGAATCCCATGGACAGAGGAGCCTGGTGGGCTACAATCCAAAGGGTCCCACAGAGTCAGACATGACTGAAGTGACTTAGCATGCATGCACGTGTCTTCTTTGAGAAGATCCCCTAGAGAAGGAAATGGCAACCCACTCCAGTATTCTTGCCTGGGACATCCCATGGACAGAGGAGCCTGGTGGACTACAGTCCATGGGGTCTCAAAAGAGTCAGGCATGACTGAGCATGCACATATGCACATATCTTCTTTGAAGAACTGTCTATTTAGGTCTTCTTCCCTTTTTTTTTTTATTGAGTTGTTTGTTTGATGCTGTTAAGCCTCATGTGCTATTTGTAAATTTTGGAGACTAATCCCTTGTCAGCCACATTATTTGCAAAAGACACTTCGTATCTTATCTATTCTTCCCCGAATGTTTATTTCCATTCTTTATCCCCTGACTTTGCTTACAACAGATGATTTACAGTTCTACTGTTGGAGAAAAAGATAGAAGCCTTCAGATGGACATTCCCTCAGCTACATGTTTTATTGTACCTGTAAATTTTATACATCTATCTCCTTCCTATTATAGTGGAAGAGGTTTTTGTCTTCTGTTGGGAGGCCAATCTTTTCACTTGTTCTTTATATGAACATCTTGTCTTTCTTCTTTGTAATCAATTTCTTTGGTATTTCATATTTTTATAAATCACCTACCATTCACCCAGGTTCTCACACTGGAAAATCTGGATGTCATCCTTGACTCCATCTCTTTTCTCAATATTGTATGTGCATAAATATTTATTGAATACATCTTCCCCTTATCCTTATACCCACTGCCACTACATGACTCCAGACCCCTCTGATCTTCCAGGTGGATAATTGCCACAGTTTCTAAATTAAAAGTTCTAATTTTAGGATGATAACTCCCACCCACCCCTCAGGAGTGTCCGTCCTCCAGTCTAGAACACTGCCTGATAATGGGTTCAGATCATGCAAGGACCATTCTTCTCACCTATGTTCCTAAACAGCCTTTCTCCCAAGGGACCTAGGCATCCCCTTTCATGTTCATTTTACTTTGCTGCTTTGATCTCTGTCTTATTGGCAATTACTTCCATCACTTTCAGTCACCTGAATATTTGAGATGTCTGTCTCCTACGGACTTCTACAAATCATTGAGTCAATTCTTGACCTGGCTTTGAACATAGACCTCTCTCTTCTTCTGCCTGGATGTGGTGACCCCAAGTTTCCCCAGTTCTGGCTTAACTGGGAAATGCATGAAGATCATCTGGGGTACTCCCTCCCTTTTCCGTCTCTCCAAGCCTTAACCCTTGGTCACAGCCTTGCTTCCACTGCCCATAGAATGCCCCTTGCCTACTCCTTCCTCTCACCTCACCTGGCCTCTCCGCTGGTGGTGGTGGTTTATTTGCTAAGTCATGTCTGACTCTTGCAACTGCATGGACTGTAGCCCACCAGGATTCGGGAGTGGTTTGCTATTTCCTTCTCCAGGGGATCTTTCCAATTAAGAGGTCAAATCCAGGTCCCCTGCACTGCGCTGCAGATGGATTCTTTACTGACTGAGTCACCAGGGAAGCCTGACCTCTCTGCTGCACTTATCCTAAGCTTGCCTCTCCACTCTCCCATGTTAAGAGCTTTCAGAACTTAGCCTCTGTAGAGAGGAGAAACTAATTCACATTAAGCTGCTAATAATGACTGATTATGAATCCTCTGTTTGTTTTGGCCATGGAAAACTTGTATGAGGAAAATGGACCGAAATGAATTATGCAAATTCTTGGTAGTCCAGTGGTTAAAGCTCTGCACTTTCATTGCACGAGGCACAGGTACAATCCCTGACTGGGGAAGTAAGACAACACATGCCACAAGCCATAAGCAAAGAGAAATGTGATATCTATCCCATTGTATGATTAGATTGGTTTAGCTCTTCCTGCACCCTCCCACTTTCACACTTTCTTACCAGAGTTTTCATCTACATCCCCTGAGTCCGAGACAAGTATTATCCTCTGGGAAGAATTACCCAGAATGGAAAGAAACAGAGTCTCATAATGCTTTAGAGCTTTTAAAAAAAAAATTGGAAAATTATAGCCAAGACTTAAAAGTCATGGCTTTTTATTTGGAAACCTTTGGGGTTTTTTAGTTTCAAGCCTAAGCCCTAAAGAATATGTAACATGAAATGTTAGCATCTTCAAATAAAAAAGAATATGTGAGGTGCCAGGGTCCCCACCAATCTAGACTAGGTTGGCTGAGGAAGAAATAAAGTCAGAGAGTGAAAAGCAAATATAAACTGTCTTGTGTGTCTCTCAGTCTGGTACTGAGCTGAGGTGGGGGTAGGGAGGCAAACGGGAGTAGACAGAAGTTCCAGACACATTTGGAGGATTTAAGAACGCAGGACCCCAGTGCTTTACATCCTAGGGAAGACCAGCTGCCTGCACCAACCTGGTTGGAGCAGCAAGTGAGAGAAGCTTAGAGTTTGATGTGGCTTGGCAGAAATGGGAATTAAGAGAGAGCCCCACTCCCTCTCCAAGAAGTGAAGGGCTGAGGGTCTTGGAAGTAGGATACAAAGAACTTTGAACCTCAGAAACAAAAATAATGTGATTTGTTTCCCAAAAATTTACATCGTGCTTAGTCACTCAATCATGTCCGACTCTTTGTGACCCCCAGACTTCACTGTCCATGGCATTTCTCAAGCAAGAATACTGGAGCGAGTTGCCATTTCTTTGTCCAGGGGATCTTCCTGACCCAGGGATTGAACCTAGGCTTCCCGCATTGGCAAATAGATTCTTTACCCCATGAGCCATCAGGGAATCCCTGATTTCCATGTTAAAATCTTAATCCCCAAGGTGACAGCATTAGGAGGTGGGTTCTTTGGGAGGTGATTAGGTCTTGGGTAAAGGGTTCTCCCAATGGCTCAGCAGGTAAAGAATCTACCAACAATGCAGGAGACACTGGCGATGCAAGTTCAATTGCTGTGTTGTTTATAAACCACACAGGCTCTGGTCTTTTGTTATAGCAGCCTGAATTGACCAAGACAGTAACTAAAGCTACTCAAATGATGTCTAACTGTAGAGAGGCTTCATCTCTTGCTAAGCAGCCCAGGGCTCTTTGCCCTGCTATGAGTCACCTACAATATACTGCCTCCTTCTGGGGCGCTGCATGTGCTCAGTCATGTTCAACTGTTTGTGACCGCATTGACTGTAGCCCATCAGGCTCCTCTGTCCATAGCATTTCTCAGGCAAGAATACTGGATTGTGTTGCCATTTCTTCCTCAAACAAATCTTTTAGACCCAGGGATCGAACATGCATCCCTTGCACTGGCAGACAGATTCTTTACCAATAGCACCACCTAGGAAGCCCTCTGGTGCATTGGTTCCTATGTTATCCTCACATCACTTCTAGCATATAGCTCCTGAAACAGACATCAGCATTCATGGAGTTGGGGAAGGAGCTCAGCTGGTTCATTATTCTGTCCCAACAAAGACTGCAATGATGGTAGAAATATGTACTTCCTACCAGAAAAGCAGGGTCCACTTTGCTACCAAGGATAAACTGGATCTTATGATTTCCAAACAGCAGGGAACAATTCCTTTCAGGCCTCATTCCTGTAATGTCACTGTAGCCTGAAGTATCCTTCCTGTCCGTTACTGACAGCAGCTGACAAGCTTGCAATCCATGTGGTCATCCTTTGACCAGCTCCTGTCAGGCTGAACTGGCACTGCAGAGACCAGAGGTGCCCAGTGAGAACCAAGTAGCAAGAGCGTTCGCCTCACTCCTACTGAGAGGAGCATTAACATGTAGAATGGTACTCAGAGGCGGAAGGGAGGGGACAGTTAGTGCTGAAATTCCTTCATCAGGCTGACAAGCCAGGACTGGAGCAGAAGAGGAGGCAGGGGGAACAGAAAGATGTTGCATTAAAACAGAGGAAGGAAGCAAAAACCTGGGTGTGGGGGTCCCTTATTCTCTTGACATGAACAGCCACAGTTGAGCCTCGCACTTGGGGGTCCCTGCACACTCCCTTGCATCTCCATCTGGGTACCATCTGATGTGTCGGGGAAAAGATCCATCTGTTTACCTCCACTGAGCTTAGAGTAGTTCTTGTAAGGCTTCTTGAGATACTATCTCCCGAGCCTGAAGTCCTAAAAATTCCCACTGAGTAAAACATAACTCTCGACTTCTAGGTTGTGACTATTTTTTAATAGTTATGGCAACTGACAAAGGGACCAGAGCAGATTCCTCTCTTCCGCCTGAACTCTAGGAGGATCCAAAGCCTTGGCAGCAGGGGTCCTTTGTGCCCATTCAACTGCTCTGGCAGTCTGGACAGATTTGAATGCGCCTCTCCTGGTTTTGGATATCCTGTATTGGTTGATGATCCTGAGTTTTGTTTTGGTGGATTATAGCAGGTGGGCTTTCCAGGTGGAAAAGCACTAGTGGTAAAGAATTGCCTACCAATGCATAAGACACAAGAAATGTGAGTTCGATCCCTAGGTTGGGAGAATCCCCTGGAATAGGAAATACTAGATCCCCTGATTTAGTATTCTTGCTTGAAAAATTCCATAGACAGAAGACCCTGATGGGCTACAGTCCATGGGGTCGCAAAAGAGTCAGATACGACTGAGCACAAGCTTGAGTTTACAGGAAAGGACACCAGGAAACTTCCAGATCAACAGAGGCTCCGAGACTGGAGGTCTGGCCCTAGGACACTGGGATTATGACATTTGAACAAAGAGGAAACTGATGGATGCCCAAACCACAGGAAGGATTCTGTGAAAGAAGATGCCCCAGAAGGGAAGAAAGTACACTGGAAATGGGAGAGAGCCAAAGGGACCCATACAGCCTACGGGTATGAGGGCGGTTCTGATAGTGACACAAGTGTCACGCTGCCCTGAAAACTTGTTTGATGTTTCATAAAAGAAGGAGTAAGAAAATTTAAAACACAGCACTTGAGATCTATCAATAATTGGATATTAGATTATACCATGCTGGCAAAGATCTGCAGTCCCTTGTAGGTGATAGAGGTGGAAGTGGGGGAATGGGTTCCTTTACAGTTGCAGAGCCATGGGTTCCTGGAGGTGTAAACAGAGTCCCCTGCTGAATGAAGATGCCCAGAATGACAGGAAAAAATAGGAAAGATCACTAGCCTTTCAGTTCCTACCCAAGTCACCAGCCCCACGTGAAAGGTGCCTAACTTCTGCAGTTCATTGCCTCAAAGATCTCTCCTCCCCTACCTGACCTCTCTGGTCAGCATGCTCTAGGTTTTGCTTCCTACCCAGATTACTAAACTCCTCTGAATTTATACTGTTTCTGAGATGCTGTCTTTGATTCTTCTTTGCTGTATAGCCCACACCTCCTGCTAACCCAGGAAGGCCACTCATGGAAGACCAGAAGATCAGGGAAAGTTGCCTACCACCAGGCTACCACAGAGGAGTAGAAAACCATGCCTAAGGAGTAAGTGAACCACCAGAAACCCAAGGCAGACATAAAGAGTCCTGAGGATCAAATGGTGATGATTGTCAAGAGTCAAAAACCGTGTCATCATCAACCAAAATCAAGGCTACCCCAAGTGCAGGAAAGATCTGGGGAAACAATTATAATGTACAAAAGTATAAAACAATCATTATGTGGGATGATCCTATCTACCCAATTTGAATTTTAGTTCCCTGAATGCATAGTCCCAACCTTTAGGATGGAGTTCTACACTGTATATGTAAACAAAGTCTGTTCCTATAACAATACCTATTGAGTTAATCCAATTCAGTATTTTAAATAAATTAATGCTTGGACTAAGGTATTCAAGTAGTCAGAAGCAAAAGATTTTATTTTCAATTGTTTATTAGATGCCAAACAGGAATGTAGACAAAGATAATATTGAAAATATTTAGCAGGGCACCTATCAATCACATGGATCAATCAAACTGTATGCTGACTGGTACACTGCTCTGGTACATGGTACCAGCTAAATTCTCAGGTGGCGCGAGTGGTAAAGAAGCCACCTGCAAGTGCAGGAGACACAAGAGGGAAGGGTTTGAGTCCTGGGTCCCGAAGACCCTCTAGAGTAGGAAATGGCAACCCACTCCAGTATTTTTGCCTACAAAATTCCACAGACAGAGAAGACTGGCGGGCTACAATTCATGTGGTCTCAAAGAGTTGGACACAACTGAGCGTACACAGAGACATACATCAGTTAAATACACCTTGGTGTGGGAATCAAAGGAGAAAACTTCCTGAGTGATGAATATGTAGTTATGAATTATGGCAAATATTAACAAATGTGTTATATGACAACAATTAATAATGATTTCCCCTATCATTAATAAGTATCATAATTGTTGCAAGAAGTATGAGTTACCTGGTCAGTTGTAACAGATATCGCCTTGGATTAGTGGATTCAATGGAGAAGGAAATGGCAACACACTCCAGTATTCTTGCCTAAAGAATCCCGTGGACAGAGGAGCCTGGTGGGCTGCTGTCTATGGGGTCACACAGAGTCGGACATGACTGAAATGACTTAGCATGCATGCATGCATTGGAGAAGGAAATGGCAACCCACTCCAGTATTCTTGCCTGGAGAATCCCAGAGACAGAGGAGTCTAGTGGGCTGCCATCTATGGGGTTGCACAGAGTCGGACACGACAGAAGAGACCTAGCAGCAGCAACAGTGAACTCAAAAACTTTTCTTAATTGACCAAAAAAAAAAAAAAACTGTTTGGAATGTAAAACTTGGGGTGAATATTTGTTAAGTTATATGTTGTAAAGGAAAAAATGCTGCCAATTTTAACTATGGAAATTAAATGTAATCAGTTTCAGATTCAGAAGAGCATGAAAATATTCAAGGGAAAGAGGGGGAAGTTTGCTTTTCTGTTTGTTAAACATTCTGCCTGCAGTGCAGGAGATGGGAGTTCGATACCTGGGTAGGGAAGATCCCCTGGAGAAGGGAATGGCTACCCACCCTAGTATTCTTGCCTGGAAAGTTCCATGGACACAGGAGCCTGGCGGGCTACAGTCCATACTGTCACAAAAGAGTCAAACATGACTTAGTGACTGAAAAAACTAACACCCTGTGGGTTTTTCTGGTGTGAAAATGAGTGAAAAGCCAAGGCTGTGCTGGAGAGAATGTTCGAGACAGAGGGAAGGTTATCTACCCTGAGTAGTACAGGAGTAGGATTTGAGCTTTCTTATGAACAACAGATAGGCAGGGGTGGGGGCTCTGAGTTCAGTAATGAACAAGGTGGAGAAGCTTTCTTTGAGAAGAAAACCCAACTCACCAATTCACAAGCAGGGTGGGGCTCAGGTAAGACATGACTAGAGAGAGATTCTTTTGGACAATGGCCAGTCAACTGGGGGAAGAGTTTCAAGATGCTTCTGTTCTATACTAGAATTCTTCTTGGTGTCCTCAAGATTTCATTCTAAGACTGCCAGTATCAGGCTGGTGTTGCTAGAATTAAAGGAGAATTAAAGTCTGGTTCATGTGCAGTGCATGGGGGTGGGGGACCTGCCCCACACATTATTCCCCAAACATGCTCTGTCTCTGCAAGATTAAGTATGGGGACAACAGTGTCTTACTGAGGGAGGGCTCTAGCCCTCAAGAGCCACAACATTGGTGACCAAGACCTGAAAACTAAGATGGAGAAGGGCCTGATGGTGGGGAAGTAAGCTGAGTATAAATCAGTTCATGAACAAACATGGAAGAAACTCATTTTACCCAGTGCATTCATGCTTAGTCTCTCAGTTGAGTCCAATTCTTGCAACCCTATGGACTATATAGCCCGCCAGCCTCCTCTGCCCACGGGATTTCCCAGGCAAGAATACTGGAGTGGGTTGCCCTTTTTCCCTCCAGGAGATCTTCCCAACCCAGGGATCAAACCCACATCTCCTGTGTCTCCTCCACTGAAGGCAGAGTCTTCACATGCTGAGCCATAGGGGGCATTTTCCCACAAACATGCTCAAAGATGGAGAAGGGACCGAATGTAGACACACTCTGCTATTACGTGGGCTGGCTACTCAGCAGCAATGGAACATATGGGATACATGTGCATGTAAGAGAGAGAAAGACGGGGGGCCCGAGGGTGCCTGCCCAGTAGAAAGTAGCCAGACACCAACTTAGAGTGAAATCTGACAAAGGGAGGATTTCAACAACTTATCAAAACACATTCTTTCACTGAGAGGCTTTTGCAGAATTCAATCATGCCTAAAATGGAAGCAAAGTAAGTATTGAAAAAAAACTTCCTGCATACACATGATAAGATATCAGGGCTTTCCAGGAAGACCAGAAATCCTAGGTTTGTAGAATAGCAGCGTGGACAGCAGGCCATCAAAACGGGCTGACAACTGTAGTGAGCGGCCCTCTCTGGCTGTGCACACAGAGGAAAGGTGTGCCGCAGCTTTGGACTAAAGCAGATAGGAAGATGAATCGCCACTGGTGCATGATGTCAAAACTGCAACCAAAGCTCCCTCAACTCTGTCACCAGTAGACTGCATCCTGGAGATCTGTTGTACAACCAGTGAACAAAATTGGGACATGCTGAAACTGTGTACAAAAGAGGAAGAGTGTGTGTGTGGATGTGTGAGAGCAAGAACAAAATGTAGAAGCCATAAATATATTTACAAATCAGACTGTTGTTCCTATTGGCTACTGTCAGCCCTTTTGATGGCCTGCTGTCCACACTGTTATTCTATGTCAGCTGTTTTCCTTTAGATGCTATACTGGAGACTTCCCAGGTGGCTCAGGTAATAAAGAATCCACCTGCCAATGCAGGAGATGCAATAGACATGGGTTCAATCCTTGGGTCGGGAAGAGCCCCTGGAGGAGGAAATGGCAACCCACTCCAGTATTCTTGCCTGGAAAATCCCATGGACAGAGGAGTCTGACGGGCTACAGTCGATGGGGTCACAAAGAGCTGGATACAACTGAGAGACTTAGCACAAGTACAAGATGCTGTGTCAGACCAGATGTCAACTACTCTACCAGGAAAGATATTAATATGTTTCATTCATTTATTCATTCACTAAATTAACATATACTGAACACCCAGTAAGAGCCCAGCACTCTTCTAGGCAGCTGTTTATCATCACAATTAGTTTCCAGAATTCTGCAGGATGTATAAACTCTCTTTTTTTCCAACAAGGAAACCAAAGCTCAGTGAGTTAAACGTCTGCCTGCTGTGGTAGCTACTGAGTGGCTGCAGATTGAAAGCCATGTCTCCTAATCCAGGAGACATCAGATTGCATGCAGAGGACACTAGACTATAGGGTGTAGGACAGCAGCTCCCAAATTTTCTCACTTGATTCAAAAATCAAGGGAACACCAGAGCTGCCCAAGTTCAAAAATTACATATTATATATAAGAGCTCATTTAAGAAACGTCTGCTGAATGCCACCTATATGACATGCATACATTTTAACATCAAGTACTTATTCTCAAACTGTTCATAGTATTGATGAGAGAGAAAAATGTAGCAAAAACAAAATTATGGCAACAAATCATGGTTTGAATAACTGAAATCAGTGCCAGAGACAGGAGTGAATAAGTTAACATGATGAGCTCAACTTCAGGGTTAAGAGAAGAAATAATCACAGAAAAGATAACAATTAAGCTTGTATTCAGTCATGTCTGATTCTTTGTGACCCTTTGGATTGTAGCCTACCAGGTTCTTCTGTCCATGGGATTTTTCAGGCAAGAATATTGCAGTGGGTTCCCTCCAGGGGATCTTCCCAACCCAGGGATTGATCATGTGTCTCCTGTGTCTCCTGCATCCCAGGCAGATTCTTTACTTGCTGAGCCACTTGGAAAGCCCATAACAGTTAAGCTTAGTCTTGAGAAAAAAATGAGAATTTCCAAAGAGAACAATAGAAAAGGATTTTCCACAAAGAGAGACAGCCTTTGCAAAGGCACAGAAATGTTAAACCTCTGGGCTGGAGGAATTGCAGAGAGTTCTGTTAGAGATGGAAGGTGGCATGAGGGGTGGGATGAAGATGGGCTGGGAAAACAGCCAAGAGTTACACAATGAGAGATCTTAAGAGATGTGGAAGGAGCCAGGCTGGATCAGCCAGAGCTCTCAGCCCTATCTGAAGGCTGGAATTAGGTGATTTTTCATCCCTACACAGGGGCTTAGAAACCTCCTGGGGGGAAAAAAAAAGTTAAACCTGTCCATTAGTGGAGGGGCCTCCCTGGTGGTTCAGATGATAAAGAATCTGCCTGCAATGCAGGAGACGAGGGTTTAATCCCTGCATTAGGAAGATCCCCTAGAGAAGGGAATGGCTACCCACTCCAGTATTCTAGTGGGTTTTGAACATGTTCAAATGTGTCGGCTATGACTTCAAAAGGCAGCAGATGGGCTATAAGGTATATTTGAAAGAAGTTAAGGGATTATATTCTAAAAGTTCTGATTGCAAGGGAAAAAATGTTTTGGGATTATAGGAGAAGATGGATGTCAACTAAACTTATTGTGATAATCATTTTGCAAAAATATGTATAGCAGATCATCATGTGGGACACTTTAAATTTACAAGCTGTATGGAAATTATATCTCAATAAAAGTGGAGAGAAAAAGAAAAGATTACTGATGGAATAAAGAGACTAATAAAGTAGTTTCCATCGGGGAGAAAGAGGCTGGCCAGAGCAGAGTCTAAAGATCAGAGCAGAGGGCGATCTGATCATGGTGTATAGCTTGTTCCAGAACCTCTCTTAGCCTAGGCATCCAGTTCAGAGTTGTGTTTATAAATTAAAAGAACTGGATCACAGATTCCCAAGGATGCCTAAACTACTCTGAAATTTTGCTCAAGTGAAGGAGGCCAAGGAGGTGGTCTGTTTTTCTCTTCCTTGTTCTCTATTCTTTATCCTATAAAAGCACCCTGCCTTCTACTCTATTTTGCAGCTCCCTGGACTCTTGGGAATGGAGGCTGTCTGCTTCATGAAGTGTTAAAGTTTATTGTATCATCTCTAATCATTTTTAATGCAGACTTACACATGGAAGAAGAGCAGGAATCTACTTCCCCTGTGGCAACTCTTGACCGACAAGAGTGGAAATCACAGCCCAGCTTCCTGGCAGCCCACGGAATAATGCTGGGGCATCACTTATACTCCAGTACCCCTTGCAGCACCAGGCTGAACCTTCCCCAGAGGTTCCCTGAGGGCAGGTGTGTGCTTGTTCCTCTCCCTCTTACTATCCTGCTTCCCTAAATCCTTACCACAGGGAGCACTTGCTTTAAAACAGCACTTGGGACTTCCCTGGTGGTGCAGTATCAAAGAGCCTGCCTGCTAATGCAGGGGACACAGGTTCGATTCCGGGTCTGGGAAGATTCCATATGCCTAGGAGCAGCTAGGCCTGGCTGCCACAACTCCTGAGCTCACACTCCAGAGCCTGAGCTCTTCAACAAGAGAAGCCACAACAATGAGAAGCCCGAGCACTACAACTAGAGAGTGGCCCACACTCACCACAACTAGAGAAAGCCCTTGCACAGCAGCGAAGATCCAGTGCAATCACAAATAAATAATGTTTTTTAATCACTTATCCATGAGTCCTAATGTTAGAGTCAGCCTCTGAGGCTTTCAAGGTGGTCACTGTCTAGAAATGGGAGGAAGCAAGTGAACAGCAGACAGATGTGGCAGGAGAGGACGAGCTGGAAGAATGAGATTCCTGGAGATAGAAAGGGCTTCCAGGAGCCTAGAAAGTCTACGCTGAGGCTGCAGAGATGAATAGAGATCAGCCTGGCAAAAGGAGGAGACATTCTGACAGAATGTCAGAAACAGTCCACACACAAAAAAGCAGCAGAGCTAGTTGGGAAAATTGCAAATAAACCAGTATGCCTAGAGAATATGTCATGAGAAGGGACCGGCAGGCAGTGGGCAGGGGCTGAGTTCAAATGGCCTCATAAACCAGGCAAGCAGATTGGGCCATCCTGAGAGCCCAGAAGTAGTACCTTTGCAGATTCGTTTGGCAACAGTGAAGAGAATGGATTAGAAAGGATAGAAAGAAAGGAGATAGGTGATGAAAGACCACCTAGGAAGCTGTTAAAACCAGCCCAGAGATGATAGTGGCCTGAAGTAGAAGAAGTGAGGCCAAAGAGAGGAGATAGATTACAACTGAGAGGCCACTAGGGATATTTTAAGGTCAAGGCCAATGTACTAGTGAAGGCAGAAGGTAGTCTGAGTATGTGGGCAAGTTATGGAATGTAAAAATAGAGACAGCGAGTGTAAGTTACATTTGTTTTAGAAGCTTGACAAAGGGAGAGGGAAAGGAAGTTCTGGGTTAAAGAAGGATTTGGTGGGGTGAGAAGATATCCATGCTTTAAATGGGAGAGAGCTAGGTTAGCTTTTTAAAGTAACAAGGGAAATGAAACATGCCTATCTTCCTTGCTCATATTTTTCTTCTCTTTTTACCTGCCTGAAGACCTGTTGTGACAGATAGTAAGTATCCTGATCTTGTGAGCAAGAAATGTCAGCAGCAAAATAGTAGCAGGACATAAAAAAAATAAACACTTCAAAAGTTCCGACTTACTCCTGTCTAAACATTTCTTTGCAGATAATTTGCCTCTTCCATTCCAGGCCTTGTAAAAAGGCTGTAACGGCACACGCAGTCCTGCTATAGTTGTGAAGGGCAGAGGTTGGAGGAAAAGTTCAATTAAAACCCTGCCTTCCTCAGCCTGATAATGGGTTTGACATTTGCAGAGGGTTCTTGGGCAGCAATACCTACCATTGCAAACCCCACAAATTGGGAAAGGCTTTTTGTTGCAGGCTGAGAAAGCACTGAACGAAAGGTCTCAGGGAGCATGGCTTTTTCATGTTCGAAGGGTCATCAGCTCAGCCCCATCTGCCTCCCCAGGCACATCACCTTCTCCTCTGAACCTCCTCTAAGATGATGCTTTGCATGGTTCCTCCCAGATGAGCCCAAGAGAAAAAACAACCATTTCCTGCAAGCTTGAAATAAACTCTCACTTAGATTTTGCAAAACCCAAAGAGGCTTCTGGTTACCTCAGTAAGATGCTGTGGATTCTTTGACTAGTTTTCAAAAGATGAGAGTGATTGACAGTATCAAGGAAGGTGTTCTTCAAGACAACTCAACTGGACTTTTGCCTGGGAGTTTCACAGTTTAAAAATACTTTAGACACGTGATCTTCCTGGATCCTCACAGTAATTATGTATTTCTCCCATTCTAGAGATGAGTAAGAGGAGATTCAAGTATTATTTTTGGACATCTGCTTTTTTTTTTTTGGTTTTTGATCTTTAATTTTACACTGCTCTTGAATGGAATAAATTGAAAAACTGATGTGGCATATCTCACAAAAGAGTTGGAAGACTGCTGTTATGTTTGGATGAGCCCAATCAAAGTGAGGGTTGATCTGAGGCAAAATTGTGAAGAATCACCTTTGTGGACATTACTCCCTATGCTCTGATGCCCAGGACTCTCATTCTTCCCCTTTGCTAAACAGGGAACTCTGCTATGTTGCCTGCATGAGTGGCAACCTGTATTCTGATGTTACTTACTCCTTCCCTCCCTTCAAACCTTACCTGTCCTTACCTATGACATACTGTCTCAGCCTCTCTCTAAGCAACTGATCTACTCTAATCTGATCATTAGACTTCTCGGGAAGATAATTCCACTCTGAGAATCATGATTCTCCTCTTGTTTGCTAAGATATTTAATTAAGAGGGAAAGTCACTCTAACGTTATCCCTCCCTGAGAGCATTCCATTACTGAGGAGCGTTCTGTTGACTCAACAGGGACCCCACAGTGAGAGTTTCAGGCACTGCTGTGGCTAAGGGGAATAGGTACCACTGAGTGGGAACTGAGATGGTTTGCAGCCTCCTTCAATCAGAGCATCATTACTGCCTATCCACCGCTCTGTCCATGATCATGGATGATGCCCCAAAATAATCTCAAAATAAAAACAGCCTATGAAACAAAAAAGCTAGCTGAGATAGTTTTGAGTTTGCAAAAGCTCACCATGGCCTTTGTTGCTTCTCTTCAGAGATAGAAAGGTCACCTAAGTAATCCATGGTACCTTTCTAAATATTCATGGTAAGTTGTCATGATCAGGCCCAGCCAGTGCTAGCCAAGAAATTAACACCTGGCCAACTCCTGGAAGCTAGAAGTAGTTACCTGAAATAGCCAGAAACTGGTACAGGTCGGGGAGACCGTAAGCCTGTGCTAAAGAATGTCAAATCAAAGTAGAGTTCATCAGATGTCACTCTTCCAAGAACTAAGGGAGAGCGCGAGGTTGAGAATAAGGAATAGAGTTAATAGAGAAAGTTGCTGGGGCGAAGATGTGTTCCAAGAATAAAAGAGAGAGAGAGAAGTCAGCAATTGCAAAAGAATTAGTGACAAAGTTGAGAGGCACACACTTGTTTTCCTGCTGAAGGCTGGATGAGATGTGGGACCAGGTTAGATGTGTAGGATCAGGGGACATCAACCAAAGACATAACCCCCCAGGATGGGCTAATAATAAGACTACTGTCTTACTGAGTAAATGCCCCCCAAAGGAACTTAGTGACCTTCCTCTCAGGATGTCATATGCAAAGGCTTTGCTGAGAGTCAATACCAAGAACTAGTTAAGGTGGTCAGGAGGACTCAGCCAAGTGGAAATGTTGACCTAGTATAGGCAACCCATCCTGCAGCCTGTGGTGAAGGCAGCCTTGGCTATGGATCTGTGTTCAACTTGACACTGGAGCTAATGATTCAGATCCAATTAGAGAATAGTGCCAAAAAATGGGATCATGAGAAGTGAATGTCCTCCTTAGGGCTCCAAGACCCTGGTTGCTCAGGATCTTTGGCAGATGTATAGAGAAGGCTTTGAGCCCATCCAGGGTACCAGAGACCCCAGGGAATTGCCTCCATCTAGAGCTGACTATAGCCCCCAAAACAAATCCCAGATGATGGAAGCTGTATCTGATGCTGAATTATTCTTCCTCAGAATCTGAGAAATACAAAGACAACTTTTGGAAAGGAAACATGAAGGTCAAGAAACACTGGAGGGCTTTCCGGGTGGCTCAGTAGTAAAGAATCCACCTGCCAATGAAGGAAACACAGGTTCAATCCCTGATCTGGGAGGATCACACATGTGGCAGAACAGCTAAACCCATGCACCACAACTACTGAGCCTGTCCCCTTAAGCTCCTGCTCCACAACAGGAGAAGCCACTGCAATGAGAAGCCCATGCACCACAACCAGAGAAAAACCTGCTCAGCAGTGAAGACCCAGCACAGCCAATAAACAAATAAATAATTTTTTAAAAAAAATGAAACACTGGCAAGGATGGTGAGTGGTCTGAGTTTGAAGGTGTGTGTTCTGGTCTCAAGTCAGCCAGTTGTCAGTGGAGAGTCCTTGGGCAACTCACAAAACGTCTCAGAGCCTCTCACTCCTCATCTAAAAGATGGAATAAAAAGACTTTGCCTGTTCACAGGTGTTTCCTGAACTCCAAATAAGAATGGTACATGCAAAAATGCATGGGAAACTCTACCACCACAACATACTTGCAAACTTTGCTCTTACCTAACTGGTGAAAAAGTTTCCTAGTGGTAAAGAACCCACCTGGCAATGCAGGAGACATAGAGACATGGGTTCAATCCTAGACATAAGAAACGTGGGTTCGATCCTTGGGTCAGGAAGATACCCTGGAGGAGGGCATGGCAACCCACTCCAGTATTCTTGCTTGGAGAATCCCATGGACAGAGGAGCCTGGCAGTTGACCTTCCGTAGTGTCACAAAGACTGAAGCAATTTAGCATGGACACACATCAGGTGAGAAGCCAATGGCCTAAGGAAATTAAATGACACACATGCCTATTGTCCTAGTTTTGATCCCCTCCAGAAGTAGACCCTGCAACAAAAGTTCAAGTGCAAATAGTTTATTTAAGAGATATAAGAAAAAACAGAGGAGGGAGGAAGTGAGCCAAGAAAGAAAAGTCTCCAAGAAAGGATGTGTTATCAACCCAGCTACCACTGTAGGCAACTGAAAGTGGATTCTAAGAGAAATTTTTGGAAAAGGAGTAGAACTTGTCCCACTCTCACAGTGAGGGAGCTGGAGGGTTTGTACATCCACTTCCCAGAGTGGGTAGTTGAGAGCTCCTAGAACAGGGGGTGAGCAGAGTGGCCTTCCATAGCTCTTTATAGAAAGACTGCAAACCAGAACAAGAAGATCTGGCAGTTGGAGCTTGACCAGCATGTACTGAAGTGATAAGGCCGACTGAATATGTGAGTGACATCACAGTGGCTTGGACCACTGATCAGAACTCAGGTTACCTGACATCCTTTTACAGTCTCTCTCACTGTCCCATATCACATGCTCCTCTGACATTATGGAAGAACATTCCTGACCTCATGAGGTTTCTACCCAGATGGCTTCTTACCAGAGACATTCTCATACATGGCAGTACCATTGGGTAGTCAGAGACGGGAGATGGCATTTCTTAGCCAAACTGTTTTCTCCAGGGCTTCTGACATCAGCCTAGAATGCCCACTCCTGCAAGGTCAGTACAGATACTTGACATCTGAGTTCACAGATTTGGGGTCTGTTTCTAGGCCTAGGGATTTTAGATATCAGGGACACACTTTGACAGAAGGGAGAATGTGCATTAGTAGCTTAGTTATGTCCGACTCTTTGGGACCCCATGGACTGTGGCTCGCCTGGCTCCTCTGTCCATGGAATTCTCCAGGCAAGGATACTGGAGTGAGTTGCCATTTTCTTCTCCAGGGGATCTTCCCGACCTAGAGATTGAACCCGGGCCTCCTTCATTGCAAGTAAATTCTTTACTGTCTGAGCCACCAGGGAAGCCCATTGTTGTTGTTGCAATCCCATGGACTACAGCATGCCAGGCCTTCACCATCTCCCAGAGTTTGCTCAGACTTATGTCCATGGCGTCGGTGATGCCATCCATCATCTCATCCTCTGTCAACCTCTTCTCCTCCTGCCCGCAGTCTTTCCCAGAATCAGGGTCTTTTCCATTGAGTCAGTTCTTCACATCAGGTGGCCAAAGTATTGGAGCTTTAGCTTCAGGATCAGTCCCTCTAATGAATATTCAGGATTGACTTTCTTTAGGATTGACTGGTTTGATCTCCTTACAATCCAAGGGACTCTTAAGAGTCTTCTCCAACACCACAATTCAAAGGCATCAATTCTTTGACACTCAGCCTTCATTTGGGTCCAAATGTCATATCCATACATAATTACTGGAAAAACCCCAGCTTTGACTATGTGGACCTTTATCAGCAAAGTGATGTCTCTGCTTTTTAATACACTGTCTAGGTTTGTCATAGCTTTTCTTGCAAGGAGCAAGCATCTTTTAACTTCATGGCTACAGTTACTATCTGCAGTGACTTTGGAGTCCAAGAAAATAAAGTCTGTCACTATTTCCATTATTTCCCCATCTATTTGACATGAGGTGATGGGACCAGATGTCATGGTACTGGGAAGCCTGAGGAGCAAGTAGACAGAAAGGCAAGTGCTTAAGTTCAAATGGCAGGATCATTAGGGCAGGAGAGGGTACAGGGATTCAGCATCTGGTTCAGGTACTAAGTTTGCAAACCCTGAGCATCCCTAATGGTTCACAGAAGCACATCTCTTTGAACAAGGCTCAAAATCCCAGAGCTAACCAGATCTGAGCTGGGTACACATGCTCAGGCATACTGGAGTGACCCAGGCTTCTGGGAGGAGAAGATGCAGATTCTGGGTCTCTTTACCCAGGCATCACAAAAGTGATCCATGATTTGCCTACCTGGCCCTGACAGTCCAAAGACCTGGTAAAAGCAAAGAGGTTCTTCAGGAAACATGCTGAAATTCTTCTCTGTTTGTGCTTTGATGGAGGATACAGCCTGAAAGGGAAAAAAAGAAGAACAAACTTTCTGGTAGAGTCTTTAGGGTTTTCAATGTAGAGGATCATGTCATCTGCAAACAGAGAGAGTTTTACTTCTTCTTTTCCAATCTGGATTCCTTTAATTTCTTTATCTGCTCTGATTGCTGTGGCCAAGACTTCCAAAACTATGTTGAATAGTAGTGGTGAGAGTGGGCACCCTTGTCTTCTTCCTGACTTCAGGGCAAATGTTTTCAGTTTTTCACCATTGAGGATAATGTTTGCTGTGGGTTTGTCATATATAGCTTTTATTATGTTGAGGTATGTTCCTTCTATAATTCCTGCTTTTTGGAGGGTTTTTTATCATAAACGGATGTTGAATTTTGTCAAAGGCTTTCTCTGCATCTATTGAGATAATCATGTGGTTTTTATTTTTCAATTTGTTAATATGGTGTATTACATTGATTGATTTGTGAATATTGAAGAATCCTTGCATCCCTGGGATAAAGCCTACTTGATCATGATGTATGATCTTTTTAATGTGTTGTTGGATTCTATTTGCTAGAATTTTGTTAAGGATTTTTGCGTCTATGTTTATCAGTGATATTGGCCTGTAGTTTTCTTTTTTTGTGGCATCTTTGTCGGGTTTTGGAATTAGGGTGATGGTGGCCTCGTAGAATGAGTTTGGAAGTTTACCTTCCTCTGCAATTTTCTGGAAGAGTTTGAGTAGAGTAGGTGTTAGCTCTTCTCTAAATTTTTGGTAGAATTCAGCTGTGAAGCTATCTGGTCCTGGGCTTTTGTTTTTTGGAAGATTTCTGATTACGGTTTCAATTTCTATACTTCTGATGGGTCTATTAATATTATCTATCTCTTCCTGGTTTAGTGAATATAGTAAAGTTTCAGGATACAAAATCAACACACAGAAATCCCTGGCATTCCTATACACTAACAATGAGAAAACAGAAAGAGAAATTAAGGAAACAATTCCATTCACCATCAAAACAAAAAGAATAAAATACTTAGGAGTTTTTCTACCTAAAGAAACAAAAGACTTGTATATAGGTAACTATGAAACACTGATGAAAGAAATCAAAGAGGACACAAATAGATGGAGAAATGTGCCGTGTTCGTGGATTGGAAGAATCAATATAGTGAAAATGAGTATACTACCTAAAGCAATCTATAGATTCAATGCAATTCCTATCAAGCTACCAGAGGTCTTTTTCAGATAATTAGAACAAATAATTTCACAATTTGTATGGAAATACAAAAAACCTTGTAGAGCCAAAGCAATCTTGAGAAAGAAGAATGGAACTGGCGGAATCAACCTACCTGACTTTAGGCTATACTACAAATCCACAGTCATTAAGACAGTATGGTACTGGCACAAAGACAGAAATATAGATCAATGGAACAAAATAGAAAGCCCAGAGATAAATCCACACATCTATGGACACCTTATCTTTGACAAAGGAGGCAAGAATATACAATGAAGAAAAGACAACCTCTTTAACAAGTGGTGCTGGGAAAACTGGACAGCCACTTGTAAAAGAATGAAACTAAAACACTTTCTAACACCATACACAAAGATAAACTCAAAATGGATCAAAGATCTAAGCATAAGACCAGAAACTATAAAACTCCTAGAGGATAACATAGGCAAAACACTCTCCAACATAAACCAAAGCAGGATCCTCTCTGACCCACCTCCCAGAAAATCGGAAATAAAAGCACGAATAAACAAATGTGACCTAATTAAAATTAAAAGCTTCTGCACAACAAAGGAAACTATAAGCAAGGTGAAAAGGCAGCCTTCAGAATGGGAGAAAATAATAGCCAATGAAGCAACGGACAAACAATTAATCTCAAAAATATACAAGCAACTCCTGCAGCTCCATTCTAGAAAAATAAACGACCCAATCAAAAAGTGGGCCAAAGAACTCAACAGACATTTCTCCAAAGAAGACATAAAAATGGCTAACAAACACATGAAAAGATGCTCAACATCACTCATTATCAAAGAAATGCAAATCAAAACCACAATGAGGTACCATTTTACACCAGTCAGAATGGCTGCCATCCAAAAGTCTACAAGCAATAAATGCTGGAGAGGATGTGGAGAAAAGGGAACCCTCTTACACTGTTGGTGGGAATGCAAACTAGTACAGCCACTATGGAAAACAGTGTGGAGATTCCTTAAAAAAACTGCAAATAGACCTGCCATATGACCCAGCAATCCCACTGCTGGGCATATACACCGAGGAAAGCAGAATTGAAATAGCCACGTGCACCCCAATGTTCATCGCTGCATTGTTTACAATAGCCAGGACATGGAAGCAACCTAGATGCCCATCAACTGATGAATGGATAAGAAAGCTGTGGTACATATACACAATGGAATATTACTCAGCATTAAAAAAAAAAAAATTCATTTGAATCAGTTCTACTCAGGTGGACGGAACTGGAGCCCATTATCCAGAGTGAAGTAAGCCAGAAGGAAAAACAACAATACAGTATACTAACACATATATATGGAATTTAGAAAGACGGTAACGAGAACCCAGCATGCGAGACAGCAAAAGGAACGCAGACGTATAGAACAGACTCGTGAACTCTGTGGATGAGGGCAGGGGTGGGATGATTTGGGAGAATGGCATTGAAACATGTTAATTATCATATGTGAAATCAATCGCCAGCCCAGGGTTGATGCTCGGGGCTGGTGCACCGAGATTTCCCGGGGGGAGGGAGTCGGGGGGAAGGAGGGAGGGGGGTTCTGGAGGGGGAGCATATGTACACCCATGGCAATATCATGTCATTGTATGGCAAAACCAATAAATAAATAAATAAAAATTAAAAAAGAAGAACAAAAACAAAATCTCAAAAGCACCAAATAAGGAAAATTCTGACTTAGGTCCTGACTCCCAAGTACAGTCCAGCTGCCCTGTTGCCACATGTCACCAATTCTAAGACAGATATTATTTCACAGTTTATTGCAGCATCTCTGAAGTTGGGTTGCATCTTGCAGTAACAGCGGCCTCTGTCTCTTCCAGCCAGAAGGCAATTATGGTGATTTTTATTGCCCTGGTGCCCCATGGAGGTTAGAGCTATTCCCATTGTCTTCACTTATGTGCTGAGTCTAATTAAAATTTAAAATATCTTCAAACCAAAAGAGAAAAACATTGGTAATTCTCAAAGTTAGAATAAAGGATTCATAGGAGTTTATTATTCTATTCTTTCCACTTTTTTATATATTTAAACATTTCCAGAATAAAAAAAGAAATCTATCATCTAAATACACAATGAGACAGCATTAAAGTAAAATGCTTATCATGTTTTCCAGAAAAGGAAGAAACAGAGCAGTGGGTGTCACTCTGATATTAGTAAAACAGATATTTGACATTGAAGGAGTAACTGCAATTTTATATTTCTTAGAAAATAATAAGCTAGTTCTTCCTGGGATCTAAGAAAGAAAGATACCTACAAGTGGATGGGGTCATGTAATATTTTGTTTCTGATGCTGAAACTAGGAGAAATTGCCTAGATTTTTTAAATTTGTTAAAAGCATTTTGAAAAAATGAGACCAGATCATGGATCATCCTGTCCATCCAAGACCATGTGTCATGGTTTAAATGATGCATAAACCAATGGTGCATCTTCCCATCAGTGATGTCTTAGAGTCAATAAAATACAGTATTTCCAATCTAGAGTATACTCAATGCTGACTATCCAGTGAAAATTTTGAAATATACATATTTATGGAAAGAGATGAAGAGAATTTCATTCACCAAAGTCCCTCCTCAGGAGAATCTTGTATTTGTGCAGAAGAAATGCTTTCATGGGTGATGATAAAGAATTAGGGCCAAGAGCAGGGACTCTGGAATCTGGTTGCATGGGTTTGAATCCCAAGTCGATGGTTTATCTGCTGTGTAACTTGGGTTAGATCCCTTGGTCAGGAAGATGCCTTGGAGAAGGGAATGGCTACCCACTCCAGTATTCTTGCCTGGAGAAAAACACGGACAGAGGAGCCTGGTGGGCTAGAGTGCATAGAGTCACAAAGAATCAAACATGACTGAACACTTTCATGTTCAACCTTAAACAAGTTACTAGCTGCTCTCTGCCTCATTTTTCTCATCTGCAAAGAGAGAATAATGAAAATGGGTCCTTCATGAGGTTGAATGGAGATTAAACATTAATAAAATAATACATACAAAGAATGAAGACTAGTATCTGGCACAGGGAAAGTTCAATAAACTGCTATGCTATGGATGTAATGAGAAGAGGAATTTATTTACCCCTAGAAAAGATGTAGATGAGAGAGAGATGAGAAATTCAGAGAGGGAATCCAGTGACAGTAAAAGTTTTTCCTGAGGTGTGATGGTGCCCCCAAGATTCCCCAAGTAAAATCATGCAAGTGTATTTATTAGGAAAAATGTAAGAAGTGGATACTAGGTGAAACAGGGAAAGCACATGAAGACAGAAATAGAAAGCAGGGCCCTAAGAAAGCAGGTCTCCAGGAGCTCACAGAATCGAATAGAAGGCTGTGAATCATCACAGGCCATGCAATTTGAGGCTAGATTCGATTATACCCAGATTCTCTATCTGAATTAAAGGCACATACATTTTTCTTTCTCAGAGATGGATGATCAGTTCCATCATAGGTGCCTACCCTGGTCAGTTGATGAATTATGCTGAGAAGCATTTTTCTTCTTGTTCTTAAGCCTCTAGGTCATGTCTGACTCTTTGCCATCTCATCAACTGCAGCACACCAGGCTTCTCTGCCCTTCACTATCTCCCAGAGTTTGCTCTAATTCATGCCCATTAAGTTGGTGATGCCATCCATCTCATCCTCTGTTGCCCCCTTTTCCTCCTTCCTGCAATCTTTCCCAGCATCAGAGTCTTTGCCAATAAGTCAGGTCTTCACATCAGGTGGTCAAAGTATTGGAGCTTCAGGTTCAGCATCAGTCCTTTCAATAAATATTCAGGATTTATTTCATTTAGGATTGACTGGTTGATATCCTTGCAGTCCAAGGGACTCTCATGTCTTCTCCAGCACCACAATTTGAAAGCATCAATTCTTCAGTTCTTAGCTTTCTTTATGGTCTAACTCTCATATCCATACATGACTACTGGAAAAACCATAGCTCTGACTAGATGTACCTTCACTGGCAAAGTAATGTCTCTGCTTTTGAATCTGCTAATTTCATCATAGCTTTTCTTCCAAGCAGCAAGCGTTTTTTAATCTCATGGCTGCAGTCACCATTGGCAGTGATTTTGGAAACCAAGAAAATAAAGTCTCTCACTGTTTCCATTTTTTCCCCATCTATATGCCATGAGGTGATAGGACCTGGTGCCACAATCTTAGTTTTTGAATGTTGAGTTTGAAGTCAGCTTTTTCACTCTCCTATTTCACCTTCATCAAGAGGTTCTTTAATTCCTCTTCACTTTCTGCCATTAGAGTGGTGTCATCTGCATGTCTGAGGTTATTGATATTTCTCCCAGCAGTCTTGATTGCAGCCTGTGCTTCATTCATCCTAGCATTTCACGTGATGTACTCTGCATAGAAGTTAAATAAAGAGAGTGACAATATATACAGCCTTGTCCTACACCGTTCCCAGTTTGGAACCAGTTCATTGTTCATGTCCAGTTCTAACTATTGCTTCTTGACCTGTGTACAGGTTTCTCAGAAGACAGGTAAAGTGGTCTGGTATTCCCATCTCTTTAAGAATTTTGCAGTTTGTTATGATCCACACAGTCGAAGACTTTAGCATAGTCAGTGAAGTAGAAGTAGAAGCTTTTCTGGAATTCTCTTGCTTTTTAGATGATCCAACAGATGTTGGCAATTTGATTCCTGGTTCCTCTGCCTTTTCCAAATCTAGCTTGTATATCTGGAAGTTCTTGGTTCACATACTGTTGAAACCTATCTTGAAGAATTTTGAGCATTACCTTGCTAGTCTGTGAAATAAGTGCAATTGTGTGGTACATATATCCAGATCTAGGTCTAGAAATCTCAGCCAAGATCCAGCTATCCCATCCATTGGCAGAGAAATCAGTAGAAGTCAAATGAATTGAAAGTTGTAAAATCCACATTGCTGGACTGAAAAGTGTTCACTGAAATATGTAGAGAGGAAAGAGCTCAGATCAACCCTGGTAGTCACTATTTAATTCTCTCATTATATAGATGAAGAAATTAAAGCCCAAAGTTTACAGAGTATCAGAGGCAGTGGGAGAATTCTGAGCTCCTGGGTGTGCCTCGCCCAGGACCTCTCCTCCCATAATGCTGGAAATGCAGGACATGCCAAGGGATGTAATCTCAGAGCAACCTCAGCTGCAGCACCATTCTTGCTGCCCACCCCTGAAGCCCCAGGAGAAAACTGAACCACTTGGGAAATAATTTGCTCAGAGAACATCGACTCCAGTAAAATTTCAGCCACCCTCTGCCATGGCAGGCACATCCATGTGTGTTTCTTCTGAATCCCAAGCCCAAAGAGATTGTCACAAATTGCATCTATTAGAACTTTACCTCAGTTTAGCAACAGAATGCAGAAAAGGTTTTAGATCATGTAGCCTCGAAATGAGCAAGCTGCTATTTCTGCTTGAATTGGTAGCTAGTTCTCAAGTTAATCCCCAAGTGGCCTAATGTTCTGTTTCATGCATTTTCTCCAGAAGATTTCTTCTAAATGTAAATATAGTGGCTCAGATGGTAAAGAATCTGACTGCAATGCTGGAGATCTGGGTTTGATCCTGAGCAGGAAGATTCCCTGGAAAAGGAAATGGCAACACACTTGAGTATTCTTGCCTAGAGAATTCTATGGACAGATGCCGGGAGCTGTCAGGATGCCCCCTCAATCGGATGACAAAGTCATGAGACTGAGAAGGAAACCGCAAAGTGGATTTTCCTACGGAGCATCGCAAGGCAAGGCCCCTCCTGGTATTTTTCTTGGGAAGTTCTGTTTATGCTCATCTGATTATGTTTTAGCTCATCTCAGATCAGTCCCAGTTAGAAAAAAATCATCCTGAGATAATTCCCTCAGACCTTATTTCCCTCAGAGGATCCAGGAAGGCAGATTCCCTTTCCAGGGGACAAAGGAGGAATACGGGACATTTAAATAGATTACTATACCTCCTACTAGTTACTGGGGAGTTTGCCAAGAGTTCTCTGGGGGTCATGGCAAAGCCACCACCAGAAGGGCTCGTACTTGGGTCACCTTTCCACATCCCACTCCCCCCAACCACTCCACGGAGGAGGCTCCCTTCCTTGAAAACACCAGGCTGGAATGGGACTTAGGAATGCTCATGACTGTGGCCAGCATAGTTGGAGACACTGATTGCTTCAGGGTAGTGTAGACATAGGAATTCTTTTTAGTAGTTGTAAGGTTTATAGGGTTTCATTGTTAAAGCAGTGCTGCTAAACTGTCTCTTTGTCTTCTTTTCTCTTTCCTTGTAAAAACCAAAATAGGTTAATAGAATAAAACAGTTTCAAGCTTAAGCCCCTCTTTCTAGCTTCTACATAGTTGCACCTTGTCAGGGAACATTTGGCAGGAGGCTTCCTGTGTCAATCCCTGAATATTCAGAGATGAGTGGAGAGGCACACCTTTTCCGGGGACAAAAGAAATGCATACATCCTTAAAGTAAAGTAACCATTTACAGCCTCCTTCCCTCTCGGATATGGAAAGTGAGTTTTTACAACCCCCTCTCTTTGAGATAGATTCTAGCCCTACGTTTCCTGGATAAGTTGCAAGATTTTTATCTTTGCTGAAAAGGCTATCTTGTAAGACAGTGTATATATGCCCACATTATGCTAAATAAAGGTATGCTAGAGACATTCAAATGGTAAACATACTATTATTAAGTCTGATTATGCAGAAATCCGGCCTTTTGCAAGGAAAATGACCTTAATGTAAAAGTTGTTGATGGTAGGCAGAAAACAAAAGATTGCATAAAATAGTTGTGATGTAATGGGGATTTTTTTGGCTATAAAACTGTAAGCTAACAAAAATAAAGTGAGAGACTTCTCCATCTCCTTTTGGAGAGACTTCTCCATCACCTCACAAAACTAACAGCAATAAAGAGAGACTGCTTCATCACCACAAACCAACTCAGCTCAGTTCTTCCGCCAACGACACTCATCCCTCAAGACCCCCGGGCCCCGCCGGGGCTGGACCTCGGCAGACAGAGGAGTCTGGTGGGCTACAGTTCCAGAGGATCACAAAGAGTCAGACACAACTGAGGAACTAACACTGTCACTTTCATGCTACTTTCTGAGGGCACCTCCATAAACCATTTTGGACTTCCCTTGTGGCTCAGACAGTAAAGAATCTGCCTGCAATACAGGAGACCTGGTTTCGATCCCTGGGGCCAGAAGATCCCCTGAAGAAAAGAATCATTAACACTCAAGCATGTTTCAGTTGGTGCAGTTTAGAGAACAGAACAGATCCAGGAAGCGTGAGCAATCCCAGAAATTCTTGAGCATCGCAGACTTTCTGGTTGGAGAGTATCAGAGGTTGCTTCCTGCTCCTCCTCAGCATCAGGGGAGGGGGGCAGGGCTTGTGATACTCTCAATGGCAGAAGTGATGCCATTCATCAGTCATCATCATGATTGTAATATTCACACATGTCATTGTGTGCAGCTTTCATCCAGTCCTTTTCAATGATGGATAATATTCCATTGTATGCATGTGGCACCATTTATCCACTTCTCTGTTAATAACCACTTAGGTGCTTCCAGTTTGAGACACTCAGGAACTAAGCTGTTAGAAACATTGTGTATTGTCCATACACGTTTCCTGGTACATTTGTGCACACATCTCTCTGGGTTTAGCTCCCTAGAAGGTTGCCCTGAGTGATAAGGTAAGAAGATCTTTAACTGCAGTTTTCCAAGACATTCACACTATTTTATGTTCCCTCCAACATGAGTTAGAATTTCCTCTGCACCACATCTCACCAACAAGTGGTATTGCAATGTTTTATTTTAGCTATACTGGTGAGTTTGCAATGGTACTCCATGGTGGTTTTATTTTCCATTTCCTTGATGACTAATGAAGTTAAGCACATTCTCACATATTTATTGGCCATTTGTATTTACTTTTCATGAAAAGTGGGTTGAAATTCTTTGCTGATTTTTCTTTTTAATTGTTTATCTTTTCTTATTGATTTGTCATCATTTATGTATTCTGGTTATTAACCTTTGGTAAATGATCATTCTTAATCTTTCCCACCCCCTAGTTGGTCTTTTCACTTTCCTGTTGATGTGTTTTGTTGAACAGAAGTCTTTAATAGTTGATTAGTTGAATTTATCAGTCTTTCCTTGAGAGTTAGAGATTTGGGAGTATTATTTAAGAATCCATCCCTACTACAAGAACATAAAAATATTGTCCTATATTCACTGAGAAAAGACAAAAGTTCTGCCTTTCATATTTAGGTCTTTTATCCCTTAAGCATTTCACTGGAAAAGGTCTCAGACTTCCTTGTCCAGTTGCTGTGGGGCCACAGCACCACAGTTTGAGCACTGACTGGGAGGCAGGCTGCCCGTGCTTGAGTCTGAGTTTCGCTCAGTTACTCACTAGCTGTGTGACTCTGAGAAGCTACTTAACTTCTCTGTGCGTTTGTTAAGCCAGCTGTAATAGTACCCACCTTATTGGGTTTTTATGAGACTTAAATGAGTCAATAAATGTAAAAGAGGTTAGAATGAAGAAGGCCTGGCACATACTCAATGCTTTATGGCTGTGGCCCCCAGCCTTTTTAAGGCCTTCCCTGGTGGCTCAGCTAATAAAGAATCCACCTGCAATGCGGGAAACCTGGGTTCAGTCCCTGGGTTGGGAAGATCCCCTGGAGAAGGGAAAGGCTACCCACTCCAGTATTCTGGCCTGGAGAATCCCATGGGCTGGATAGTCCATGGGGTCACAAAGAGCTGGACACGACTGAGTGACTTTCACTTTCACTTTCCAAGTTTTTTGGCACCAGAACCAGTTTTGTGAACGATAGATTTTCCATGAACTGGAGTGGGGAGGGATAGTTTCAGGACGATTCAAGTGTGCTACATTTAGGGTTCAGGCTCCTATGAGACTCTAATGCCACTGCTGATGGACAGGAGGCAGAGCTCAGGCAGTAATGTGAGTCGGGGGGGAGCAGTGCAAGTACAGATGAAGCACCACCTGCTGGCCCGCCGCTCACCTCTTGCTATGTGGCCCAGTTCCTAACAGTCCATGGGCCAGAACCAAGTCTGTGACTCAGGAGTGGGGGACCCCCTCTTTATAGGACTCAGTGATATCTTTGCTCTGCTTTTAAAGTTCCTCTTCCAGCTCACTCAGACCCCATGATCAGTTCTTGCTACTCCCCAGCAACAGCTAAGAAACAAGACCCTGTGAGGTTTCACGCTGTTGTGATAAATTTTCTGCCAGAAGAGCGTCTTCTCACTGACTGCAGGATTCTCCTGCATGTGTCGATATTTATGTGCTTCACTTGCCATCTGCAGGTGCTGCAGCCTCCTACCAAGAGGATGGCCTAGTTCTGTAGACTTCAAGATCAGAGAGATGTGGAATTCAGTTCTCCCCAGACATTTCTTATGCTCCCTGTGAAGCAAAATAGCTCTGGAAAGAGAAAGATGTCTCAACTTTTATCAATCTGAAGTGCACGTTTGAATTTGGGGGGAGTTCACTCTGCATAATCTGTCAGCATTTTTTTTTCCCATCCCTGGGTGGCACCTTTAAGACACCAAAAGTGGCTTCAGGACAGAAAAGGAGAAGAGCTAATATTTGTTGAAAGAGTTCTAAGTGCTTTATACATGCTATTCATTTAATCCTCCCAATAACTATGAAAAGAAGATAAGGGATGTGCAGAAATGCTAGAAGAACAAGTATTCAGAACAAGGTCTTTCTGGCATCAGTATGAAAAGGTTTTATATCATATAGCCTCCCACAGAGCCAGTGTTGGATAGAATTATTCAGAAGAATCAATCTTGCCTTATTGAATGTTCTACTCTTTTTTTTATTTTTTTTAATTCTGTGACCTCATCCACCTCCCTGGTCACTTATCCTGGAGCCAGCTTTTGGTTGTACTTATGCACAAGCTGGTCTCCCAGCAAAGTCAGTACCTAAAGAGCTCACCACACAACTCCAACTGGATTTAGCATCTAAGATCTCCCTTTCCAAACTGCATGCTAGTGGTTGCCCCTGCAGTCTCTCCCCTAGGACTGGCAGCATAAAAAATTCCTTTTCTTGCACAGATATACTGATGAATATAGGTCAGTTCAAATGGGTTTGTGTGCACATACATGCTTAAGCAAGGACATAAGTATAACAGCAAAGAATTGATTAATATGAATGTTTGATCATTTGATCATTATATACAGTTGTCTATGTGTTTGTGTATATGTGTGTGTATGTGACACATACAATTAAAAGTGAACAATCAAGATGTGTACTTAATAACATTTCACATAACCTAACTAACTGGTATTAACTAATGAGAATATTTCTGCTCAACTCCACTTTTTTTCTTTTTTTTTAATTGAAGTAGTTTATTTACAATATTGTGCTAGTTTCAAGTGTATAGCAAAGTGATTCAGCAATATATTATACATACATACATATATATATATATATATTCTTTTTCAGGTTCTTCCCCTTTATAGGTTAGTACAAAATATCAAATACAATTCGTGGTGTTATATAGTAGGTCCTCACTGATTATTTCATTTATAGTAGTGTATATATGTTAATTCTAGTCTCCCAATTTATCCCTCCCCTACTGAATTCCACTTTTAAAAGAATGCAAGTAACTTAAACACTTTCTGCCATTTTCAAGAATTCACTCCAATGAGTACGTTCCAGGTGTGTCTTTAAACAACTCTCCAGGCTCAATATTCTCTGGCACTGTGGCCTTGTCTCTGGGGTAGGCAGACCCCAGACTACATTGCACAAGTCTGGCACACATACTAAAATCTGCAACAAATGTTTGTTGTATAAACACTTGAAAGAATGAATTGGATTCATTGACATGCAGCCCAACCATCTTTCCATGGCTAGCTCCAGCCCATGCCATTGATTCCTAGAAATCAGAATTAGTGCCCCAAGATTAGAGAAGCCAAGTCATCAGGTTCAGCCTTACAATCTCACTCAGACTCAATTAGGCAGAAAAGTCAACTCAGTCATTTCAGAAATTATTCAAGTAGCAGGAGTTAAGATTGAAATTTTTCTGTACAGCTCTTAACATGGGGCTTCACATGTAGCCAACATTTGATAATTATTAACTGATGACTCTTCAGAAATCTAGATAATTCTACTACCTAAATCCCTCCTTTGCAGAGTCTATTGATTAGCCAACATTCACAGACACACATGCACACCGTCCATCCTGCCTCCACTTCTGTCCTTGGCTTTCCCATCTCCATCTGGGAGCTGGTTGCTAAGGGACCAGGTCTAATTCTTAGAAACTGAGAAAATCCCTTCTCTCTAAACCATGTGGGTTTGTTTTTCTTCTTGAGAGCTTGGCAAACCTTACATTCCCACTGAGCCCCTTACACAAGAAACTGTTTCCTGCTGCAGGAGCACCATAGCTGCAGCAGAGAGGGCACCAGATTGTGATGGGCTCCTGCCTCAGACCACCCCTGCTGGCCTCTTGCAGTATGCCTTCAGAAGACACTCAAGCAACCCCAGAAGGTAATCAGGAAAGACATGGTTGAGAAGAAAACATATGTGCCTATATTCACTGAATTGTTTTACAGGTTCTACATGCCTGGAAGGGCACAGCTAAAAAAAAGTATCTGGGTACATAACAGCAGGTCAATCCAAATACGATACAATCACTTCTGCAACTGCCACAAGGCAAGAAGTGGCTTAGGCTTTAGAGCCACGTTAAAAACTGAACTGAGCTCCTCACAAAACTCATATGTTGAAACTCTAACTCTTAGTACTTCAGAGTATGACCATATTCAAAGACAGAGTCTGGAAAGAGATAATTAAGGTAAATTAACAGCAAAAGGAGAAGTGGATGAGATGGTTAGACAGCATCACTGACTCACTGGACATGAATCTGAGCAAAGTCTGGGAGATAATGAAAGACAGGGTAGCCTGGCATCCTGCAGTGCATGGGGTTGCAAGAAGTCTGAATGAGGTCATGTGGGTGGGACCTAATCCAATCTGAAATGTGTCCTTTTAAGAAGAGAACAGGACACTTACATACACAGAGAAAGGACCATGTGATGACATATGGAGAAGTAGGTCATCTACAACAAAAAGAGATGTCTCAGAACAAAGCAACCCTGCTGACACCTTGGACTTCAAACTTTCAGAATTGTGAGAAAATAAAATTCTGCTGTTTAGGCCACTTGGTCTGTGGTACTTTGTTATGGCAGTCTGGGTCAACTAATGCAGGCAACAAAGAGTCTAGGATTAACTGTGACCACCAGCACCATAAATGGACCCCAGAGACAAAAAGTCATAATTAGTAAAGAATAGAAAGTGATTAGAGGAACAGGTACCCATGTTCTTTGTTAACTGAGAAGTTTCCCAAAATCTCTATATCAGTTCTAGATTGCTGGATCACAAACCACCTGAAGCTTAGACACCTTAGCAGCTCAAGCATCTACCATGGATATACTCACAAAGCTAGGGTCAACCATGTGGGCTGAGGTCACCTGGGCAGCACTTTTGCTGGTCTCTCCTAAGGTCACTCTCAAGGCTGTAATCATCTGCAGCTGGACCAGGAAAGGATGCTAGATGATGGCCTTGTTCACAAGTCTGGCAACTGGAGTTGGCTATTGGCTGCAGGGTATGGGTTCTCACAATCAAGTAGACAGAGAAGAGCTGCTTTCCATGGTGGTCTGGCAAAAGCAATCCAAAAGGGCAAAATCAGAAACAATAAGGTTCTTTGAGGCCTAGATTTAGAAGTCTCATAATATCAGTTGAAACACATCCAGTTGGTCAAAGTAAATCACAGGTTCTGATTCAATGGGAGGAGAATTAAACTCATTTCTTGATGAGCGATGCAGTAAAGCTCCAGTGCAAAGATGTATGTGCACAGGATGGAAGGTACAGCTGTAGCCATCTTTACAGAAACCTGTTCTTCCACTCCCTTTGGGCTATCAGGATCGTTTCCCCAATTATACGGCAGGTGAAAGCTCTATGCCAGGCATTTAAAAGAACAGGTGCCAAACCCATGTGTGTGAGTGTGTCTTAAGGATTAGGAGATTGGTCATCCATCTATCCATTCTGCAAATACAAATGAAAATTAACTCTGTGCCCAAGTCCCAGGAATACAAAGATGAAAATGACATAACATCCAGCAAGGATATCAAACTAGTCAGTCCTAAAGGAAATCAACTCTGAATATACATTGGAAGGAGAGATGCTGAAGCTGAAGCTTCAATACTATGGCCACCTGATGCAAAGAGCTGACTCATCAAAAAAGATCCTGATGCTGGGAAAGATTGAGGGATGAGGAAAAGGGGGTGACAGAGGATGAGATGGTTAGATGGCACCAATGGACATGAATTTGAGCAAACTCCTGGTGATAGTGAAGGACAGGGAAGCCTAGCATGCTATAGTCCATGGGGTTGCAAAGAGTCAGATACCACTTAATGAATGAAAAACAACAACCAAGTCACAGAGATATAAATAAGTGGGTCAAAGCAGATTTGCATACAAAGTAGTCAATCCTCTGTGCTGTCTCTTCCTAGGAAAGAGAAGACCAAGAAGAGTGCATAAAGGAGGTGACTCTCGCCTTAAGTTCAGACAGATAAGGGGCCTGCTAGGTAAATTAGGTAAGAGGGTAAAGGTTTGGAAGAGAGAAAATTCTTGAACAGGAGGTCATATTCATGTACTGGTAAGGTAGGGAGAAGACTTCTCTGCCATGACAAAGAGCCTGAGTTTTCTCTGTAGGCTAAAGGGAAACATTATAGATACTCAGATTTGGGTTTGTTATACTCATAACTGAAATTTGGAAAAAATATGCAGGGTTTCTAGAGTAAGGGGACCAGTGAAGGGGGACTTTTCATTTTAGGCATTGTGATTACAAACAACAGAATGCAACTCTGACCAACAGAAGAAGAAGGAGAATTTATAAAAGGATTTGGATAATCTCACAGGGCTGAGGGGACTAGAGAACCAGGCTTGTACCCCCAGAAAAGGGACAGCTGCAGAAAGTGTGAAGATAAGATCTGCTCACCTCTCTGCCTCCTACTGCACATGGCTACTGTCTACACAAAGATTCTAGCTATTCCTCCCATTTGGTCAATTTCCAGGCTTTGGAAGAGAAACTCCAGTTGACTGAGTTAATGTTGTATGCTACTGCCTGACTGTGCCAAGGCTTGAAAGAGAATCCTCAGGATTACTCAGAGAGGTCTGGGGTGGGAGGCTTGGTATCCACACTTTTGCTCCACAAGACAGAGGGATAATTCCCCAGAAGGAATCCAAGGTGCTCTTAGGAGGAGGAATGAAAGCTCAGCAGCCCCAAGTCAAGAATATCCATTATAGGGTCATTCTAAGAGCCTGGGTGAGGGACATCAAGTCCCACCTGCTTTGCTAGGACAGAGGATGTCCAGAGCAAGAGAATAAGCACCAAAGCTGCAGGTGACCAGGACTTTAATTCAGTCCAACCTAGATGCTGTGGTACCAACTCTAGCACCTTCCTGATGTAACACAGAAGTCAATCGGTTTGTTCAGATTTATTTTTCTTCATCAAAACACAAAATGAAATACCTAACTCAATTGTTCCTTTGTAAGTACTTCTTTTGACAACATTTGAAGAGGTCACCTCTTTGTCACCAAGTTTCCCAAGGACTGGAGACTAACTTTGAACATGATCTGATAAGTACTCAGACATTCACACCCCAGGAGCTCTTCCAGGAAGAGGTTGGCACACAATATCTAGCTTTTTTGAAATTCTTCTGACCTCTCCCTGCAAAATAAAGCATTTATTTCTCCTAAACTATTTCCTAATAGCATTCAGAAAGACAAGAGCTCAAGACTTTCCCATGAATGTAATGAAGATAGCAGTTAATAGCCCAAGGCTATAATGAACTGTGGGAGTCCCTTGGACAAAAAAAAGAGACCAAACCAGTCAATCCTAAAGGAAACCAACCCTGACTATTTATTGGAAGGACTGATGCCGAAGATGAAGCTCCAATACTTTGGCCACCTGAGGTGAAGAGATGACTCATTGGAAAAGACTCTGATGCTGGGAAAGATTGAGGGCAAGAGGAGAAGGGGATGACAGGATGAGATGGTTGGATGGCATCAACAA
>ML664199.1:29202714-29255189 GCA_007570785.1 Antilocapra americana | reverse complement strand
ACACACACACACAAATAATTTCAAATGTAAATGGGTAAATTAAAGTAACAGTCAAAAACCAAGGAAACGGGGACTCAGCAAGGTCAATGAGCTTGTCCAAGGTTATTACAGAGGATATCAGATCCAGAATCCATGGCAGATTTGTCTTGATTTCAAAGTGCGGCTTCTTTTCACCGAACCACGCTGCCAACAGACACGTGGTAAGGGGATGCATAAATATTTGATGAAGGCCTGAAGACAAAGTTGACAAGGATGATGTTAAAAATATAAAAGATAGATTAAAAACGGAAAAGTAGTTCAGGAACTGGAAAAAAATAAAAAAAGAATCACACACACCCCCCAGCAGTTTTCAGAGCGGAGCATTCAGGCTGAGCCAAGATGCTAGAACAAACTTTGTGCGGGGGCCGCCGGATACCCCGGCAGGCGGGAGCGGAATCTTCCACCGGGATGGTTCCCAAGGAGCCAGCCGGCCGTGGGGCACAGCAGCCAAGCCCAGCCGCCTCCCGCAGCCGCGCCCTCCCGACCGCGAGTCACCGGGCCGGGCGACGCGGGACTACGCCTGGAGGCCAGCCGCCTTTCCCGCCGGGCCGCGGGCTTAAAGAGAAACACAGACACGTGTCCCCGGCCGGTGCGCAGCCTCCCGTCGGGGTTGAGGGCGACAGGGCGCTCCCCGAGGTCGGCCCGGTAGCCAAGCGCCCGAAGGCGGGAGCCTCCCGCAGTCCCAGCTCGCCGTCTAGGAGCACCGGCCGCCGCGGTCGGCCCGGCCCAACGGCGGAGCGCCTCGGGCCCGGTTCCGGGTAGGCCCCAGGCGGGGCAGGGGGCCGCGCGGGCCGGCCGTAGCGGCCAGCGCCGGCGCCCGGGCGTTTCCTCTTCCTCCCTACGCGAGGCGCGGCGGCGGCCAGGCCGAGGCCCGGCTCGGGCGCCCGACCGCGGCCTGCCGACGAGCGCGGCCAAACGCCGCGTCCCGAATCGCCGCCGCCGCCGCCGCGGCGCCCCCGCCGCGCCCTCTGGCCGCGGGGCTCCGGGCAGCTGGGCCCGGCGCGGGCAGCGAGAGGCGGGGCCGGCGCGCGGGCGGCGGAAGGAGGCGGAGGAGGAGGCAGGGGAGGAGGCGGCGGCCGGGAGCCGGGGAAGAGGGGCGGGGGGCGGGCCGGGGGAGGGGAGGAGCGGGGTTTGCGGAGCGCGGCGCCGCAGCCGGGAGCCGGCGGGCCCGAGAGTGACCGAGTCACGGCGGGCGCCGGCGGAGCCGCGGCGTCGGACCCGCCTCCTGGAGGAGCTCAGCCCCGGCCAGGCCCGGCCCCATTCCCGCCCCGCGCCGCCTCCCCGCCGCCGCCGCCGCCGCCGCGGGAGCGCTCCCCTGCCCACCCCGCCCCCGCGGCCGAGCCCGGGAGTCGAGTGGGAGTCGGCCGGCCGGCGCGGGCAGCGCCGGGACCCCACGGGGGACGCTGCAGCCGGAGCCCGGGAGGGGCCGCGCCGCCACCGTCTGAACTAGGATGTCCCGACATGAAGGTGAGAGGAGCCCCCGCCCCCACCCCCACCGCCCGGGCCTCGGCCTACCCCGCCCGGGCCGGGCGCCGCGGAGGGCGGCCGGGCAGCGGCGGAGACTTCGGCGGGGCCCGAGGCGGGCCCGAGGCGCCGGGCCCGAGAGCGAGCGAGCGAGCGAGGGCGGAGAGCCGCGCCGCCGCCGCCGCCGCTGCCGCCGCCGCCACGGCCGCGGCCCTGAGCTGGGCCTGCTGCCGGAGGCGGGGCGGCCGGGCCGGCCGGAGGGTTTGCACTGTCATGGGGCGGGGGAGGGGGAGGGGAGGCGGCAGGGCCCGTTACCGGCGGGAGCCCGGCCCTCGGGGCTGATACCGGACGCCGCGGCCCGGCCCGCCGGCCCCGGAGCCACGGGGCCCCGGCGCGGCCTAGAGCTCCCGCCGTCCCGGAAGGGCCCGGCGCGGCCGCCGCGCGCGGCCGCGGACGGCGGCAGGAGCCCGACCCGGGGCTCGCCGGGGGAGTCCGGTCGCCGGGAGACGTCGGGGAGTGCCCCTGCTTGCGGGTGGCCGCGAGGCGGGCGGGAAGGCTCTGCGGCCGGGGACCGGGAAGCCCCCCTCGGCTGGAGCCCGCCCCGGCCTCGCGGCTAGGCCTCGGCGCGTCCCTGGGCTCGGGTAACCCAAGTTCCCGGGGCGGATCCTGCCCGGCCGGGCGAGCAAACTCACTGCTCGGTCACTGGGTCGGAAGGGGACTCGCCCCCGGCGGACGGCGGGCCCCATGCCCGGCATGCACGGTCTCCTGAACCAGGTTTTAGTAAATGACCGTGGTGAGGTCCGGTAGTGGTTAGGGGGCGTTTGGGACTTTGTTTTGTGATTTTAAAACATGGGGGTACAGTTGCAAATCAGCAGACTGTTCTTGCCCGATCCCACGGCACAAAGAGAAAAATGTTTAGGGCCGAGGTCTAGGCGTTGAGCTGATAAAAAAAAAACAAGTTAACTTTAATTTGCTGCCATATGGTTTAGAAAAAGGGGAGGGGGTTGTGTTTTCTTTGTTTCACTACCACGGGTCTTTAAATAGAAAGTCTTACAAGACCTGGCGAAAAAGTTTATCCTGGTAAGATTAAATGCAAGATTGTAGAAGTGACTTGAAGACATTTTGTACTCTTGATGTTAAAATCCTATATAGTTGATGTAGGAGTGGAGAAAGTTTAGTGAGTCAGATTCGTGTGTGTGCACCACAACGTTGCAAAGGTATTCTTAGGGAAATATAGGCCTTAGAATTTCAAGATTGAAAAACTTAGATTGATCAAAATTATATTTAGAGCAAGTTTCAGGATTTGCACTAGTGTAATTTGAGGTTGACTTCAAGAACATATTGTATCCAAGGATTCTGTATTCCAAAATCACAAAACCAGTAGGAAATACACTGTATTTTCTTCACTTACTGTGTACTAGCGTTGGATAGTTTGAAATAATAAGGTACATAGGCTCATAGAAATATTTAGAAGCTTTTTTCCCCCCGCCCTTTTTTTTTTTTTTACTTAATGGAAACATTCCTGTCTTGTAATTTAAAATAAGTTGTAATTAAAGTGATAATCACATTTTAATTTGGGATGTAAAGTTTATCTTTGACTGAAGTTGTGTGTACATTGACCACCTTCAGGACAAAATGAAAGTGAGCAATGGCTGTAGGCTCTCTTACTCATAAGAACTGGGAGAGTTAAAGTTACAGAATCCTAGCAGTAGAAGAAGGGTGTTTGAGACCCATTCTCCTTGCTTCAGGAAAATATCCGGACAGTTTCAGACTGTGTTTTGTAATTGAATGGTGTCCTGGGAAAATTCCTTTACCCTCAATAATCCTTTAGAGAAATTAAAACCCCACAATGTGGATGTTCCTGAATGTAACACAGATTCTGTACTTGAAGCCTGTTTTCCCCTGCTTGGTCCTGAGGAAAGACATGTGGTCATGAAACTTACATTTACCTTTTAGTTACTTGAATATTACTGAACCCCTCAGCACAGGAACAGCACACCTTTTCTGTAACTTAGAGCATGCCAGATGTTTCTGAAAAAAGAACATTCCTACCATACATCAGTTGAAGATTTAATACAGTATTTGTCAAATGATTACTTTTTAAGGGTCTAGCTAATGGCCTATGGCAGGAATGACAGTCTCCTTAAGAATCACATTTAATTCGTTAGATATATGGTGTGTGGAATTTTAGTTGGGGCTGCCAGTTATTTTCATTGGTTAGAATTTAACCTATCAACAAATGTAGAGATTGACATCCTCGGTAGTGTAGTTGTTTTCTCATCCTTTCTTCTTTGGGCCAAACTAATCCCATTTCTTTAGTGGTAGGATTTTTTAGCTCTTTTAATCATCTGTCCATCTCCAAATTCTCTGTAGTTCCTTTTTCCTTTTAGTAGTATGACCTAGAACTGGCTGTAGAAGTCTGGGAAGAAATCTGAACTGTGCAGCCCGCCTGTAATGTGCTTGCACTGTGCTTCCGTTTCAGTGCGTTCTGTATGCTAGTGCTTTGTTATTTTGCCTTTGGGCCCGCCCTAATGAGTTGCACTATATTATATGTAACGATGTAACTTTGGACAACAGAACCCCAAGGTGGACATCTGTCAAGCTTTAATCTATACCTTGCAAAGCAGTGGACTACCTCAGAGAAACGAGGTGCAACCGAAAGCACAGAGAAATGTTCTAGGTATGTTCTAGGAGTCAGCATACTTTTTTTCTGTGAAGGGCTGGGGAGTAAATATCAGGCTGGGCAAGCCTATGCCCCCTCTGCCATTATAGTGTAAAAGCAGACAACATGTAATGAATGAGCACAGCCATGTTCTAATGAACTTTCTTTATGGGACTGACATTGAATTTCATATGATTTTTATGATTTGTTTTTACCATTTAAAAATGTAAAAACCATTCTTAGCTTGAGGGCTGCACAAGCATTGGAGGTGGCCATGTTTGGCCCATTTTGGCCTGCAGGCTATCATTTGCCTACTTTAAAAGTAGCTCTAGACTTTAGTTTTAGAGTTGATTGAACTGGAGTTGTGGAGAGTCCAGAAAGGGCCCACTCTGCTTGGTATTCCATCATTTCCTTTGGGGTATGGGGAGTGAGTCCATGGTCTAAGCCGGTTCTGTACCTGTTTCCAGCAGCACTGTATAGATTGTGATCAAAGTTAGTGTTCCTGCAGCAGGAGAAGCAGACTCTCGACCCACCTTTCCAGACACTGTCTGAGTGGAGTTGGTGGTACTTTACATTGTCTCCTGCTTGCCACTCTTGACTTTCACAACCAGAATTCCGGGGCCTTTTAAAATTCACTTTGTAATGCTCTTGTCACATCAACAAACATTTTACAGTGTCAGTTCCTCATCGCTTTATGTTCAACCTACCAGCACCATCTAGTTCCGTGTTATACACGGTGAAACCCTCATTTTCTACTTCATTGGTAGAAGGTTTTTTTTTAATGTTTCACTACATGCTTTCTTCTTAAATACATTTAAAGTATAAATATGTTATTCAGAGCTTAAAATCCATTTAATAGCTTTGCAAATGTTTTTTAAAAAAATCAAATTACTCTGTGCTTATTAGCTAAAATGAAATTTTAAATGTTCTTGCATGAGTTGGAGCCTAATTGATTACGTAGTTAGGAATATGTTTCATTACCTTAAATCATTCACCCTTTTTTCATTTGCTACTATGTGTAAGGCTCTGGGCTAGGTACCAGGGATGAATGAAGCAGAGACAGCTCCTCACCTTAAGTCTGGTGGGGAAGATGGAAGACGCATGTGTGCACAGCTTCTGTAGCAGTGTGAGACATGCCATAAGGAAGGGATAAACAAATTGATGACAATATAATTACCAGCTTTTTTCTTACTAATTTTGCCCAGTTTCAGAGAAGGAATCTGTTGTGATTTCTAACTCCTTTTTCTTAAGTGCCTCCTAGCTTTTTTTGTGGGCTACTCTTCATTTTGGATAAAATCATTTGAGCTTTCAAATAGAGTACCTATTTGAACTAATTTCTACTTGATTTATATTTCCCCTAAGTTTTTGAAGATTTCCATATGTAAGCAATGATAGTGAATAAATGGGCCAGTGATCCTAACATGTTATTCTCAAAAGCATCTGAGACTGTTTATTTTCAAAATGCTAAGTACAACAGTAGGTAGGTCATTAATGACTCTGGTTCTTGAAAGGTGTACCGTTTTTTGAAGTTGTATCAGTTTTTTGTTAGATTTCTATTCTTTACGAGTGCTATCTAATGCTATAAATGAACATGCAGACAGTCCCAGTGGGAATTGTAATAATTTTGTTTTCAGAATTTGGGGACTGGAAACCCAGGATTGGCAATTAGCATGGGATTTTTAACGTGGTGACTTTTGCCTTCCTGTGGCAAAGTAAGTTCACTCCCACTAAAAAGTTCTTTGCTATCATGTCGGACAACTTACTTCACTAAGTGATCTGTTAAAAAGATTATGACCTTCTTACTTGACTTTAAATTTCAGTGAATCATTTATTACATTTACTTTGGCTTTCAATAAAGGACAGAACATAAATATTTTAATTTCTGGAGTCTTTGATTCCATGATTTTGTATAAAGTTGATTCTGAAGTCCATTTTCCTCATCTGTTGACATCCATGTGTAAGTTAAAATATAGCAAAATATAACTTTCTTGTTTTATATTAGAAATTTAATTTGAAAGGAATTTGTTAGTCTTAGAATTTTAAGAGTATAGTAACAGCAGTCTTGTTTAATGATTGAAAACTTTTTCACAGTGAAAATTAGGAAGCTTCTGATGTGAAGTGACCAAATTCCTTCACATTAGGTTTGCAACATTTCAAAAAAGAAATCCATGTCCTTATGAGTCATAACTTAATTTTCAAAACATCAGCTTTATAACATCTAACATATATATTTGCTGAGGTTTGGATTTTTTCTGAGTGGAGGTTCCAAAAATTGTTTTTAGTGAAGGTTAAGGTATCATTTAGGATGTATTATCCTAAAAATAGTATGTTTTTAATTTCATTATAAGTACTGCTGTGGGGCTTCTTTCATGAATACAGAAACATTTCCTACCTTTCATATTCATAAAATTTAAAAGTTGTGCCATTTGTAATTAAAATCTTTGTTGATGAAAGTTTAATTTCACATTAATTTTAGCGTTGTGCCAGGAGCCATGATGTTTTTCATTTCCTTAAAATGGTATGGTATACTTTTTAGCCAGTGATAGACAGTCCATGGGGTTGCAAAGAGTTGGACACGACTGAGCAAGTAACACACACACACATACTTTTTAGCCACAAAAGTTATTCATTAAAATTGAGGAAGGAACCTGTAAGAGATATATAGATCAGAGAGTTTTTTAAAATCTGGTAATTTTTATATATTATCTGTGTCCTGATGGATGATGGGGATGTTGGATAAGGCAGACGGTTCCAAGGAACACATTACCTGTGTCCCATGGGAAGGAAGTGAGTGTTTTGCGTGAAAAGAGGGTTTGGGCAAGGGTGAGGACAAGAGACCAGGAGGGTGGTAGCAGAAGAAAGTTAGGCAGGGTAGTCACGAAGCTTGGGAAGGATCTGTAGTCACGGGAAGTCAGAAACAGAAAACTCTCATGCCTGATGAAATGTCTTAAGAACTGGATACCAGGAGATTAAAAACAGGGTCCTGGGAAACTAGCAAGAGATGAATTGCTTGTTAGGCCCCTTCCCGGGTGCCGTCTTGGATGCTTTTCTGACTGCCCTCCCACCTGTTTGTGAATCCATGTTTTTAACTGTCTCTCTGAATAGTACCAAAGCAGAGTGTGGGACCATCCTGTTCACTTACATGGTCTGTTTATCTCTTCAGGGCCATGGTACCAACCAGCAGTCCAGCAGACTTGGCCAGTAGCTGCAAGAGGTATTCGGGAGAAAGTATGGATCAGTTCAGTTCAGTCGCTCAGTCCTGTCTAACTCTTTGCGACCCCATGAACTGCAGTACTCCAGGCTTCCCTGTCCATCACCAACTCCCGGAGACCACCCAAACCCTTGTCCGGATGGATTCTTGCAAATCCATCATTACTGTGAGAAAAATCCAACTGAAGTCAGTCACAGGAGTGGGTCAGTCAAGTCACCTTCAGCTTGGAGGGACAGACATTAAGTGGGTGAAGCCTCTTGACATCATGACTAATTAGGTTTGCACATTTTCTTCTGCTGGAATGTGTGTGTGTGTTTTCCTTCTCTTGCCAGTAGTCAGTGCCACTGTCATGAACTTCAGATTTTTCTGTAGTCAGAGGGTCTTCATTCAGAGAGCCACTTTAGAATGCTAACTTGATGAGTTGACCATTAAACAGTTGCAGGTATATTAGATTGTAATTTTTGGTTTTGACTTCTTTTTCCTTTGTTCCGTAAGACTCTGCCACCTCCCCGCCCACCCACCAAAGTTAAGTCCTTCCAGTAGCACTCGTGCATCGTTCTCCAGGCATTTTTTTAATGCTGTAATTGTTCACTTGTCTGGCTACCCCACATGTATAGTGTTACACTTACACCTTTGTATGCTACCACCTAGCGTAGTGTCTGGCCTTTGGGAGGCCCAGTGAACATTTGCTGGTGACTGTTAGAGATGTTTAATACTTCTCTTAAAAAAATGGCAAGACTCGAAAGTGCATCCCTGCTTTTGTATGGGGGAACTGATTAGGAGGGAAAGAAATTGTAGGAAAGAGAGCTTGGAACTTTTGAAAGTAAGAGGGGATGAGCAAACTATGTGTACATAGAATGAAAGTAACTTAGGGTAGCTGACTCCTTGGGGAATGACCTGGGACTGGACACCAAGGTGCTGTTTTGTTCTCACTCTGGCTCTGGTTTCACATTAACTGGTTGTGAAGATCTGCATGTTAATTGCACTGTGTGTGAGTTTCCTGCTTCATTCAGTTTTTCATTCAGAGAATATTTATGGCTACCTACTCAAGTACCACTCAAAGTCCTCTCCAGAGCTGGCCACAAGTTGTTGACCCTTGCTGCAGGATGGTAATATTCAGTGGGTTAGAAACACATGTTGGGGAATTAAATTCTTTCCTGTTGCATAGGTTGTGGCTCTTTTCCAGTGTGCTCGAATTAGTCCTTAAAGTTTATATTTTATGACAGGGTAATTAAATCATGTAAGTGTTTTAATGTTTTGGCAATATTTGAATCCCCCTCCTTTTTCATTCAAGCTTCACAATCACTTCTAATGCTGCCCAGCAGTACATTTCTTTCTCTAATAATATTATCCTTAAACTGAAGGTCTCAACACACATCTGCACACGTAAGTATCTTTTTGATACTTAGCAAAGAGAGCTCAAGGTATTAAACTTTTTATATTCCGTATAGTGTTTTTTTGTGTGTGTGTGACGTCCTTATGGTTATATAGCAACTGTTGGGGTGAGTAACTGGACCCTGCTTCCTTCCGGTATTCTTCCTCAACCAGCATTCTCCCTCAACCAGCATTCTCCTTTGGTGTCTTCTGTGATTGTAGAGTTTTGACAGTGAGTGCAAGGAAATGAGAAACTTTCTAAATCAGGAGTTAAAGGCGCTGAAGTGAAATGGGCAGGGATTATATAAGGGAGTTGTTAGAAATGTGTCCCTTCTCTGTAAGAATGAAATACATGCTGGGAGGTAGAGGCTGGTGAGAACCAGGTAATTTTCATAGTCAGAGATCATGTTCATTCTTATTAACACTGTTAGCAATTTTGATACAGTTAATTGCAATTTGAAATGAATTTCATATCTTTGTATAACTACAGATATGAATATATATAGTCATCACTGAGGGCTTCCCTGGTGGCCCAGTGGTAAAGAATCCACCTGCCAGTGCAGGAGACACAGGTTCGATCCCTGGGTGGGAATGATTCCCTGGACAAGGAAATGGCAACCCCCTCCAGTATTCTTTCCTGGGAAATCCCACGGACAGAGGAACCTGGTGGGCTACAGTCCTTGGGGGGTTGCAGAAGAGTCACACACAACTTAGCGACTAAACACACATGGACAGTAGTTGCTGAGGTGGAACTGATCTTCCTTCTCCTGGGAAAAACGGTGATTAGAACCTCAGGTTACAGTGGATGAGCATCTGGCCTGAGGTGATCCTGTATTAGGCTAGGATCAAAGAGCTTCACTCCAAGTCAGACATACGACACATCTGCATGCTTGTTCATTGCTCCCTGTCATTTTCTGCAAGCTCTTTAGATACTACCCAAAGGGAAGAAGAGATGGCAAATCTTGCAGAATTAGGCTGCATGATCACACTGTCTAATAGAAATCTAGTTTCAAGTCACATGTAATTTGAAATTCTCTGGGAGCTACAGTAACAAAACTGAGAAGGTAAAATTAATTTTAATAATTTAATGCTTTAACTCTATATATACAAAATAACAGTTCAGCATGTAACCAATTTACAAATTGTTTATGAGATATACTTATGTTCTTTTTTCTTTACAACACTAAAAATCTAGGATATATTCCACACTGAAACTTTTTAATTCAGATGCTAGGTTTTCATTAAAAAAATTACTTGATCTTAGCTGAGAAACACTTTAGACTTCCAGACGCATTGGAAGTCTGCTAATTCATATTTTGATCATAACACTGTCTCTTTTTGTAAGTACATGTTGATGCAGTACTGCCATCTACTTAATTGTCCATTTATGAACATTCTTGATTTCTGTTTCTTGAATTTCTCTCCTAAGAAGTTAGATTTTACCCTATTTTTTTTACCTTAAAACTATTCTTTACCTACTTTAGCTACATAAAACCATCACAGTCTAAACCCACTTTATAAATAGCTACAAATGTATATAAGTTCTAGTTTCTTTGAGGGCTATTCAGATTGATGAGGTATAAGCAATGGCTTTGGGGTTGTTTTAATGTGAGTTTGGGGGGTTATTTTGAAGTCCCTGGAGTTGACAAATGTAGAATTTGCAAACTAGTCCATTTCATTTTATTATGGTGAATTCATCATTTGAAGAAAGTGACCCCTAGGCTTGGTCATTTATTGTACGTATTTCGTTGGGCTTCCTAGTGGTTTAGATGGTAAAGAATCCACCTGCAGTGCAGGAGATGCAGATTCAATTCCTGATTCAGGAAGATCTCCTGGAGAAGGGAATGGGTACCCACTCTGTTATTCTTGCCTGGGAAATCCCATGGACAGAGGAGCCTAGTGGCCTCTAGTCCATGGGGTGGCAAAAAAGTCAAACACAACTGAGACTAACACTTTCACTGTATAGGTTATATACCTAGTATCCATCTCCAAAAGGCTCCTGGCATCTAGCAGTAGAAAGACAGATGGCTATGATTCTTCTTTAATTTTAAGGACATTGATTATGGAGCCAGTGGAGAAAATAATCCTTAGCCCACTATCAAGGTTAGCCACCCACTGGTGACTTCTTGTCTTCTTGTCTTGGCTTATTGTTTTGGCTGATCACAGCTAGATTTGCAAGTGAAAATAAGAGTGTTTGGAAGACAGTCTGTTAAAAATTAAAGACCTAATGTTTTTCTGTCTTGATTTTACTGGAGCAGCAGTTCCACTGAGCTGTCAGTTTTATGTTTTTGTTTTTCCTTCAGTCCCCCTCCAGCCAGATCACTTGAACATCAGGAATCTGTGGCTCTTTTTTTCCCTCCCGATAGTGTAAAGATGCTAGTACTATTGTTTTGGGGTCTTCCCTGATGGCTCAGCAGTAAAGAATCTGCCTGCATTATAGGAGATGCAGGAGACACAGATTCAGTTCCTGGGTCAGGAACAACCCCTGGAGGAAGAAATGACAACCCACTCCAGTATTCTTGCCTGGAGAATTCCATGGACAGAGGAGCCTGGTGGGCTGCAGTCCATGGGGTTGCAGAGTCAGACAGGACTGAGCAGCTGAGCACTCACTACTGTTTTGGGGCACTGTCATCCAGTGCTTCTCAACGTGTGGTTCCAGACCAGCCTATCAGCATCACCTGGGAACCTGCTCGAAGTGCAGATTCTTAGACTCTACCCTAGGCCTACTGATCACAGCTTCTGAGGGTGCGGCCCAGCGGCCTGTGTTTTAACAGACTCCTGCTTGGACCTGGTTCTGTAATAAAAGGCACTGTTTGCATGAGGCAGTTATTGCTGGTGACAGGCACACATGGCGTGAGACCACTTTCCATGGTATGATACTGACCAAACAGAAATGGAGCTGCCGACCTTGGCCTCATTCTGCTTGAATGTCATGCTGTTGTCACCTGAGGAGGAAGAAGAGGAGCATAACTCCCCACTCTAGACTGTTCTTTTTATTTGCTCAACACATGGTTATATATTGACTGGGCCGCAAGGAAAGCTTAGTGAACAAAATAGAGAAGCTTCCTGTTCCTCTGACACTCACACTCCGTTAGAAGGAATATGCCGAGGGTGTATGGCTGTGACTTGGCCCACTGCCTATCTTGGTAAGTAAAGTTTTATTGGAGCACAGCCACATCTCCTCATTTCCATATTCTCAAAGTTGCTTTGTGCTACAGTGCCGAGTTGAGGAGTTATGACAGAGAAAGCTGAACATATTTATTCTCTGGCTCTTGACAGAAAAAGTGTGAATCCCTGGAAAAGACCATAAAAGAATAAATAGGTAATAGAGTGTTAGATGGAGAAGGCAATGGCACCCCACTCCAGTCCTCTTGCCTGGAAACTCCCATGGACGGAGGAGCCTGGTGGGCTGCAGTCCATGGGGTCGCTAGGAGTCGGACACGACTGAGCGACTTCACTTTCACTCTTCACTTTCATGCATTGGAGAAGGAAGTGGCAACCCACTCCAGTGTTCTTGCCTGGAGAATCCCAGGGACGGGGAGCCTCGTGGGCTGCCGTCTCTGGGGTTGCACAGAGTCGGACACGACTGACGCGCCTTAGCAGCAGCAGCAGCAGAGTGTTAGAAAGGGACAGCTGTCACAGGAAGCCATACTGCAGATCGGGACTAGGGAATGGGGGCCTACTTTAGACAACGATCGTCAGGGAAGGCTTTTCTGAAGATGGAACTTTGAAAGAAAGAACTTCAATTAAGTGAAGGATGTGAAAAGGAGGATACAGCAAGTCCAGAGGCCCTGAGACTTGGAATGTTCTGGGAACAGCACTGAACCCCTGTGGATGCAGGACCGTGGTTGAGGGGGAAGAGGTAGGAAATGAAGTTGGCGTAACTAGTCCAGACACAGCATACTCTGTACTGTGGCCTGCGGTGAGGATGTTTGATTGTGAGTGCTTGGAGAAATAGGCTATAGAAGCCCTTCTTTAGAGGGATCTTTTTGGCTATACATGGCAGAGACTGGAAGCTAAACACCTGATGTAGCACATTCCAGCATCTCTAAGAAACACTGCTTTATGAACTTTCTCCAACACTCTTCACTTCAGGGATGGCCACCAAGTGGGAGATTGGCAGGGAGTAGACTGCAGAGCTGAGAAAACAAGAGCATGTTAGAGAGACGTCTGTGGGACAGTACTGAGAAGACCAGGGTTTCTGGAACAGGAGACGGCCGTATGTAAGTCCTGATTTCTGAGTCAGTGCGAGAAATCTGTTTTCTGTAAAAGAAGGATGCAACTGCTGTTTTGGCCCCTTTCCAAAGGTCACTGTGGAGATGAAATACCAGGGCATGTAGGGATTTTTTCTAAGTTGGGTGAAGCACTGCATAAATATAAGATGATGGTTTTTTTTTTATTATGGGAGATAAGATTAGAAATGAAGACTGGAACAAGGTAGATAGGGAAGGATTTGATTGCGACACTAAGGTCAGTCTTTTCCTTTTTCCATAGAGATAATGGGATGGGAAAGGGGTCAAAGTTTGAAGCAAAGAAAGAGCATGGTGAGTGAGTTTCAGGAAGAATAGTGTGATAGTGTGTGGGGGGTAGGTTGGTGCTTGTGGCAGGAACCATTCAGAGACTGTCTGGTGGCATGAGCTTGAAGTGGAAAGGACCTGAATTAGTCAATGATGATAGGAACAAAAAGAAAAAAAAGCAACATGATTTGAGATAAAGTCTCATTGCAAGAGAACAAGTACTAAAGTATAATTTCAGGATGACCAGTCAACATGCTGGAAGAATAGCAGGTTCTTAATGTTAGGGAAGATAGAAAGGGGAAAAGAGTAATTTTTAGCTTTTGACATTTTGGATTTAAGGTGATGGTAGGCCATTAGTTAGGCTTCCCTGGTGGCTCAGATGGTAAAGAATCTGCCTGCAATGCAGGAGACCCCGGTTCAATCCCTGGGTCAGGAAGATGCCCTGAGAAGGTAAGGCCATTAGGGAGAAATCAGGAGTTGAGAAACATGCAGTGGGGCTCAGAAGAGAGAAATCTTGGTTAGAAAAAAGAAGCTTATAGCCCCCTATATTGAAGTCTGGGGATAGGCTGGATTTCTGAGAAAGAAAGTATCTCGAGAAGAGAGGCTCAGAGTGAGCACAAGGTTGTTATGACCCCCTCAACCTCCCCTTAAGGTATAATTGCACTTGTCATGCAAGTATTGACCTGCTCCTTTAGATCTAGGCTTTTTTGAATAGGGATGAGAGGTAGAGTAGAAGAGGAGGTGGGAAGGGGAGAAACTGCTACTAAGCAAGCATCTGCGGTAGTAATAGTATTTATGGAGTGCTTACCATCTGCAGGGCCCTGTGCTCAGCATTTCACAGGTACCAACTCATGTAATTCTCACAGCAGTTATATAAGGTGTATATTATTAATATTATCCCAGTATAATGAATGAGGAAATTGAAGCACTGAGAAGTTCTTCATCACACAATCTGTAATGGAGCTGGAATTCAAATCCAGGCTTGGCTTCTCAACATTATTGTTGTTCAGTTGCTAAGTCATCCCCGACTCTTTGCAACCCCATGGACTGCAGCATGCCAGGTTTCCCTGCCCTTCACCATCTCCCGGAGTTTACTCAAACTCATGTGCACTGAGTCAGAGATACCATCTAACCATCTCCTCCTCTGTCATTGCCTTCTTCTCCTGCTCTCAGTCTTTCCCAACATCAGGATTTTTTAAGCTGTACTCTGTACCAGGCATTTTATAGACTGGTTCCTACAGCAGGGATCTCAGTTATGAGGCTTAGTAAAATTTCAAAACAATCCAGCAAGATATGTTACCATATTCTTCAGATTTGGAATTTGAGTCTAAGTAAGAGAGGTTGACACAACTGAAGCAACTTAGCATGCACACATGCAAGAAAGGTTAGGTTATTTGTCGTAGGGCATGCAGGTCTCAGTGGTAAAGAGTCTGCCTGCCAGTGAAGGAGATGCAGGTTCGAACCCTGAGTCGGGAGGAGGAAATGGCAGCTTACTCCAGTATTCTTGCCTGGGAAATCCCATGGACAGAGGAGCCTGGCAGGCTGCAGTCCACGGGAGAGCGAAGAGTCAGACACGTCTGAGCAACTGTGTGCATACACATGCCAGGCAGTAAGTGATAAAGCCAGGACTTGACCTGAATTCTGTCACATCCAAACGGCTCTGATCGTTTTATTTCATTCAAGTCAGTACACTTTCTATACAGGACTAGATAGCAAGTATGACTTTGCAGGCCACACGCTCTCGACTGCAGCTACTCTACTCTGCTCTCCTAATTTGAAAGCAGCCTTAAGACTAAACGTAAACAGATAAGCTTGGCTATGATCCAGTAAATCTTTATTTGTGGATACTGATGTTTGAATTTCATTTATTTTTCAGGCATCATTGAATATTCCTTTTAAAATTTTTCTTCTCTGAACATTTTTAAATGCAAAAACTGTTCTTAGCTCACAGATTGGACAAAAACAGGTGGTAAGCCAGGTTTAGCCCATGGGCTACGGTTTTCTGACTTCAGTTTTTATCCATTCATTTAATAAATACGCACTGAAAACCTTCTCTATGTGGAGACATTGTGTTGGAACTTGGGACAAAACACAAAGGGAATTCCAGTTCCAGCCTTCTAAGATGAGACATGTAATTTGAATATAAAGTGTGAACTATAATCATATAGTTCATCATAGTATGAACTGTAATAAATTTATACTTGCAAAGTACAGTGAAGGAATCGATATAGGAGGCTGCTCAGATTCATGGACAAATTCCTGAACACATCCCAAAAGGAGTTATGTGTTTGAGTTGTCTCTGATGTTGGGGAGAGTATCCCATGGACAGAGAGAAGAGCAGAAAGGATTTTCCTTTGAGGGGAAACCATAAGAAATTTAACATTATTGGAGCAAAAATGGAGGGGCTGATGCCAGGAAATGGACCTTGTCAATAGGGTAGATAAGTGGAAGTGAGTTTTTAAGAAATTTCAAACCAGTATGATTTTTGTGTTCTAGAAAGAGACGCTCTGAAGGATGGATTTGCAGAGGGCAGGGTGGGGAGACGAACAGGTAAGTTACCACTAGGTAATTGCTGTAGTGAGTGCAAATTGGGTCACAAAGAGACACGACTGAGCGACTGAGCACACACGTACACACATGGAGGTAGGAGACCTATTTGGTGAACAGTGAGGCATGGGGGATTTTGGAATAGTCACATGTCTAGGAAAACTCAGGGTTTGGGCTTGATTAGTTGGGCAATGCTGTTTATCAGAATGCATATCTAGGACAAACAAGCATGCTTTAAGGGTCAAGGTTGGAAGCAGGGAAAAGTGAAGTGACTTCCATTTTTAGCGTGTTTTATTTGTGGTACCTGTGGGACATCCGGGTAGAGATACCCAAGGACAGTTGAGCATGTGGATCTGGAATTCAGGTGGAATAAGTCTGGGCTAAGATAAATCCATAGTGGTAAAGTTGGTTGCTCAGGGGTGGTTAGAACCTATAGATTACAATGGGGAGACTGATCATTAAATTTAAGGAGAAGGAGAAACTGGCTGAAGGGAATACCTGGAGAGTAGAAGGAGAATCACGAGAGAGTATTGTCATTGAAACTTGGGGAGGTGACTTTTCTGGAAGGAGGATGTGGTCAGTATTGCTGCAGAAAGGTCAAGAAGATAAGGAGTGTGTTCTTTGGCTGTGGCTATTGAAGTAAGGAGGGTTACTGTAGAGCATAATGAGCATAGTCTAGAACCCAGATTGCAGTGTATTCAGTTCCAGAAGAACAGGAGAAACTGGAAACACTGTTACAGATTTAGCTGTGAGGAAAAGGAGAGATGTGTGCTGCTCAAGGGTAGATACTACAGGCAATACTGAAGACTGGGGAAAGTGGTTCCCTCAATAAATAATGTGCCAGGTACTGATGTTCAAACTGGAGATAGAGTAATGAAGTTCTTATTGTAGAGCTTACGTTTTAATGGGGAGGGGGTAGAGGAAAGAAACATATAATTTAATTTTGGTTAGTGATAAATATTCTGAAGAAAATAAAGCTGACTGGAGGATTAAGGATTGACTATGATGGGAGGTGAATGAATGATGTGTGTGTTTATTTTTAAAAGAGTGATCAAGAAAGCCTTCCACAAGAGGTGACACCTCTCAAGCAGAGACTTCAGGTATAAAAGCTCTGGGGTCAGAATAAAGCAGATTATGTGAGGAACAGGGTGGCTGGAGCTGACTCAGCAAGGAGGAGGAAAGCAAATGAGGTACAGGTGGGGCTTTGTCGGAGATGGGGAGGCACTGGGGTTTAGTCCTCTGAACGTAGCGCTAACAAGATACTTGCCAGCCCACTGTGTGAGAGGAGGGCCATTTACTGAGATGCAGAGGGGAGGTGCGTATTTGGAGGCACCTGTTAAGTGATGTCTGTTAGATGTTCAAGTGGAGATGTGTGATGAATAAACTGGAGCGGGTTGAGTGAGTGTGAACAAACACACGCTCAGCAGTGTCATTAAGGATCTTAAAATCAAGACTTGATGTCATTCTGCTGCCCTTGTTTCCAGTTTACTGTGGCTTGAGTCCCCAAACCTTTTATTAGGTGAATGTCTGTGTAGGGGCCTGTGAACCTTGTTTTCCTCCTTAAAGTGCTACAACCGAGGGAGCACAGAGGTGGCAAGCCCAGCGAGTCTGCTGCACCAGTGTTGCAGTGGTACCGGTCCAGGCCAGGAGAGCTCAGTGTGGGAATTAGGCCAGTTTGGCAGCTGAATAATGAATTAATTTATTTTAGTCTTTTTCTCTCCAATAAAATCAAGAGAAGATAGAATAATAGACTTTTTGGTCCAGAAGGAAATCAACCTCCTTTTTTTTCTTTTCCAAATAAAATTGCAGTCTAGAAAGGCTGAGTCATACTACTTGAGATCACAGGGCTAAAATTCAGATCTCATGACTCTTATTCCAGACTCCTTTTGTACTGTCTATACTACTGAAATGAAATTACCCCAAACTGTAGGATCGGAAGGTTTATTAGTTTATAGATACTTTGAGGCTAGATTTCTTCCATGGATAAAATTTTGTTTACTCAAGTTTTTTCTAAGATGCTGAATAGTAAATTTATCAATGGGACTTTGGAGCCAGACCACTGGTGTTCAAGCCCCAGCCTGGTCACTCACTTCACAAACTGTGACCACGGGGAAGTTGTTTACCTCTGTGTGTATCATTTCATGACGAGGCCATAATGCTACGGCGGTTGTATTTGATGGTTATTATATATAAGATGGTTACAATAGTGCCGGGCATGTGGCAAGCATTCACTGAGCCATCATTTTCATCTTGGACATACAGAACAGTTGTCTACCACTTTTAAGTTCTGTGCATATAGTTTGAGTGTTAATGTTATATAGGATATATGAGAAGATACAGGAAGTAAGGTAAGATAAAGTATATAATATTGTCCCTGCCCTCAAGGAATTTGCATTATAATGGAGGAAGAAGTCTTACAATCCAGGAGGCATTATCTGTTTAAAATGATTGGACAGTGAAAGCTATGAATGGTCTCTTATCTTCTAACATTCTGTGAATCTGAGTATTCAGAGGAAGGCACAGGGACTAAGGAGAAGAGGTTTGAGCAAGTTTTATGGGTAAGGGATTTGTCTGGATAGAGTAGAAGCAGACATTCTAGACCAATGGGATGGGCAGAAATGAGTATTTAATAAGGCCAAGGTAGATAAACACCAGGGAGAATTTTTCAACAGTAAACAGTTTTATTAGAGAAAAGGTCCATGAAAGATAAAGAGAAAAGGTCCATGAAAGATAATAGTGATTAGGATACGTACATTAAGGATATACACCAAAACCAAGCATACCAAACTTACCTCTTTTTTGCTTGGGCTTCTAAATTGGTTTATCAAAATGTCACAATAGGAACTATCTTTCACTCAGGTGTATAAAGACTGTCATTGTCGTTGTGGAGAGGATATCTGATACATTAGATGATGATGTCAGAGGAGTGCGTCACTGATGGAGTAGCTCAGAGTGTTGATCCATAGGTCAGTGGCAACCTAGAGTAAAGAGGGGCTTCCCTGGTGGCTCAGATAGTTACGGATCTGCCTGCAGTATAGGAGAACCAGGTTTGATCCCTGGGTAGGAAGATCCCCTGGAGAAAGGGAATGGCTACCCACTCCAGTGAATTCCATAAACAGAGGATCCTGGTGGGCTACCATCCATGGGGTCACAAAGAGTTGGACACGACTGAGTGACTAGCACTTTGAATTTTTCAGAGTAAAGAGAGGACTAGGAGGTGATTTCTGTATCTCTTTTCTGTTTTGAGGGGTTTTTTTTAATTGACTGAGATTTAACTTACTGGTAATGTATTCATTCCCCTGTTCTATTTCCCAGTTTCAGCACATCACCATTTTGCCATTTTTATATCAGTTTCCTACTCACTTCCTGTAGGAGAGTTTGAACATTTTTAAAGCAAATCTGAGACCTGTGTTTTATTTTACCCACAGATACTTCAGTATTTATCCCTAGTTGCTAGGGATGTACTACAGAGGCACACAGATGCCACAACATCATCGGCACTCCTCAAAGAGTTAGTAATTCTTTTATATTATATAATACCCAATCTTTCAGTTTTCCCAGTTGTCTCAGAAATGAGTTAGTTTGTTAAAATCAGTATCCAAAAAAGGTCTACATAATTACATTTGGTTATTATGTCCTTCAAAATCTCTTTATAACAGCCCTTCCCCCCTTTAAAAAGGCTATTTATTTGTTGAAGAAATTGAATCATTTCTTTATGGTATTTTCTACATTCTGGTTTGCATTTTTATGATGTCATGTTAGCATATTTTTTCATTCCCTATTTCTTTAAAGTGGTAATCAGTTCTAGAGGATTGATTCAGGTGTTTGCTTCATAGAATATTTTATGAGTGCTGATTATTTTATAATAGTTATTACTATATGCTATTAAGAGGACCATAATGACTGGTTGTCTCAGTGGGTTCAAATGTCGCATATCTCTCCATTCACAGTTACTAATGTAAGCTGGTTACATAGTGGTTGCAGGGTGTCGATTTTTCCATTTTTATTTTTCCTATGTTTATTCATTGTAATTTATAAAGAACTCTGATTGACATACTTCCAAGAAATTGCTATAGGACTTCCTTGGTGGTCCAGGGGCTAAGACTCCACATTCCCAATCAGGGGGCCCAGATTCAGTCTCTGGTTGGGAACCTAGAACCCGCATGTCACAACTAAGACCTGGTCCAGGCAAATAAGTAAATTAAATATTTTTTTTAAGTAAATAAAAACCATCAATGATTAAAGTTGTTTAAAAATCACTGTGATGCCTCATAAAAGGAGAAATAAAATGAAGTAATTTATAATAAAATGTTTTTCAAGATGTGAATTCTCAGACATAACTGAATTACGGGAGATAAAGAAGAGGTCAGATACTTGTACCTACATATGACTCACTGAAATGTGCATGTGTGTGTGTTAGTCGCTCAGTTATGCCCAACTCTTTGCGATCCCATGGACTTTTAGCCCACAGCCAGGCTCCTCTGTCCATGGAATTCTCCAGGCAGAAATACTGGAGTGGGTTGCCATTCCCTTCTCCAGCGAACTCACTGAATACCTGGCCTCAAATGCTGATCCATAGTAGACATGTTGTGTTAGAGATTCACATTCAACAGTGTTGCCATCAGTGTTTCTCTTGAACAACTAGTGGGGTCAAATTTTAGAAGGTTTACCCAGACAGTTGTTTTACTGGTGATTTCAGTATGTGTATTAAAACTCTTACAAAAGATACTTGGTACAAAAGATACTTTGTAAGATTCAGTTAGCTTCTGAGTTTGATCACACTCACTACACTGAGTGTCATTGGTTGAATCATCTGCTTTCTTGTTTCTGTTTATTAATAAACTTTTCATTTTGTAGTAATTTTAGATTTATAGAAAAGTTGCAAAGATAGACTTCCCACGTATGCGTCACACAATTTCCCCAAGTGTTGGCGTGTCACCTTGACACATTTTTGTCCTAAGAAACCAACATTGGTATATTGTTACTCTGGAAACTATAGACTTAGTCAAATTTTACCAGTTTTTCCATTTACATCCCTTTCATGTTGTGGATCCAGTCCAGAATGCAACGTTTCTCATTGTGCCTCTTGGTTTGGACTTGAGTCTCTGTGTGGAAAGCAGTGGGCTCCTTCTCTGCACTGGATCTGTGCAGAGCCAGCCCTCTGCTCTTCTGCCCACTAGTTTCTAGATCTTTCATCGTTCTGTCAATATACTGTATTTGTTTCTCCTTTTATTTTTAATATGTTGGGCTGCACCAGGTCTTAGTTGCGGTACCCAGGGTCTTCCTTGGGGCATGTGGAATCTTTTGTTGTGTGCAGACTCAATAGTTGCCCCAGGACATGTGCGATCTTAGTTCCCCGGTTGAACGCGTGTCCCCTGCATCAGAAGGCGGATTCTTAACCCCGGGACACCAGGGAAGTGCTCTCATTTTAAAACTGGACACCAAGAACTGAATGCAGTTCTTCACATGTGGTCTGACAGGAACAAAATGTTGTGGAAATGCTGCAGTTGTGTATCTCGCATGACTGTTAGTGTAGCCTAAGCCTGTTTGTTTATTTCCTGCCTGTTTTTTTTTTTAAGCAACTGCATCCCATATTGATCTAATACTGAAGTCGAAGTTCTGCTTAGTTAATTCACCCAGAGTTTGTTTTTGTTTTTATATCATATGAATTGCTCTTTAATCCAACAGCAAGACTTTATGTGAATCCCTTTAAAAATTCATCTCATTTCTTTTGGCACACCCATTCGCCTCTTTGCATTTCTATTCTGTCCTCCAATGTTTTAACGGTTTCTTTTATGCAAAGCTTGTTAGTATGCTTTCTGTCATTTTCTAAAATGCTAATAAAAATATTGCATAGAGCAGGGTCAAGTCCAAGACCTTACCGTGGCACAAGATGGCAAGTGAAAAGAAGTTATAGCAAGCATTTGACTGTATGAGGAAGCTAAAAAGTGCTGTTACCAAACAGTGAAGGCCTTGATTCATGTCAACTGGGGTGGTGTCCAAGCTAGAGAACTCTTGCAGAATGAGAGCAAATGAATTTTTGGAGGGTCAGTTTTACCTTTGGAGAAGCCAGCTGTGATTCATAAGATTGTTAGCTTTCATTGAACTGGACACGCCTGTTACTTCTACTTTAAAATTGTATGAGCCTTTCTTTTCTTTTCTTTTTTTTTTTGTATGAGCCTTTCTTGAATTAGGCCTTTTTATGAATGGAATTGAAAATTTTGGAGGGCTTTAGAGGCACTGTTTTTAAATTACTAAGGATGTATTTGAATGATACTTCCTTTTCAGTAGAGCCCAAGTCATGTATCATTTCCCATTTTTTGTTTTACATGTTGGTCTTTTTCTTAATCTTTAAGAGCCCATTGCTTGTTGTATCTGTTGCAGATTATCTTGCTCCATCTGTTGTAATTGACTTTTTTCTGGTTCTTTTTCATTATTGAAGTTTTGTACTTACCTGTTACCAAATTTACATTGTGCTTCCTCGCCTCGTTTATGGTTTCAAGTGTTCCCTGTATTGCTTAGAAAGTTCTCACCAAGAAGTAAAATAAAAAGATCCTCTTATAGTTTCTTCTAAGAAGTTTATAGCTTTTTAAAAAAATTAAAACATTTTTGCCATTTTTTAAGATATGCACCAACCAGTCAGTCCTTTTCTTTGAGAAAGGAATTTTTATGCATGTGTGAGAAATGTGTCATTCATTCAGAAGTATGCAGCATCTCTATATTCACTAAAAAGACAATAAATAATGTCCATCTATATTAAAATATATACCATCTCACAGAAATCCCCATAACCACTTATCTGTACCTTCGTCTTGATCATCCTCTTGTCTTCCTCTTTAGTTTTACCCCCAGTAAATCTCTTCCTATCTGAGCAGCGTAGTCTTCGATTATGAAGCACAGGGACAGATTCAAAGTGCACTGGGTGAGGAAAAGGCAGTTTGTACCATTGGACGCAGACCCGTAGGAGAGCAGAAGCCGAGCTCTGTCTGCCTTCTGCCTCCCTGGGAGCTTCCCAGAGACCCTTTGCAGGAGTCAACTGGGCAGAGTCATGAGTGAGCCTTGAAAGTCAGGACCAGCACTCAGGGGATTTGGCTGGGCCTTCATGTGGACCGGGGTAGATCTGCAGCAGATACGTGGTCAGAGGGCAGCTGCTCCCCTCGGTCAACCCCCAGCTCTCAGGAGAGGTCAGAGCAGAAGTATGGGATGAAGCGAGGGTCCTCAGCTGAACCTCCCTCCTGAAGGGGAGAGCAGGAACTTCATCAGCCAAGGCCAGAGGAGCAGTGGAGCCTGGACCAGATTCCCCAGGCATCCTCTGTCCTCCTGTCAGAAAACAAAAGTAAATGACTGTCTCTCTCTCTCTCTCTCTCTGTGTAGTTAATTCTTGTTCTTCTTGGTAGTTGTATTCTCTAAAGTTGCCATGAACACTGAATTAGCAAATACTGAACCAGAGCTCCTAATGGCAATATAGGACTGGGTTCCTGTGAGGCTTTGGTCACACTTTCATCAACAGATCAGTACATAACCTTGTTTTCTATGTGTTTCTGTGGAAAGACACCTTATTTAATATACAGTTGATTCTTAAACATAGAAGTCATAGCTAACAGCACTGTTTCTCGTGGCTAAACAGTTTATCTAACACGTGTTGTCAGTTTTGTCGCGCTTAGAAACACTAGACAGCACTTCATCTGGGGCCATTTTAAACAGTGCAGTCACCTATAAACGGTACAAAAAGTTGAAGTGCATGACAGTACATAGACTGTGAAAAGGATGTTTGTTTACAGGATGAATTGAAACAGGAAGGCAGAGCAGCCACTTGTCTGAGCTCACCTAGAAATGTGCCAATTGGTAACTCAGATGTGCACAAGTGACTGTGAAAGCACTGCAAGTATTGTTGTGTACGTATGCATGTTTACATATATACACACAAAGCAGGGGAAATTATTCCAGGGTGTTAGATGTCAGGATAGTAACTTGGGGTGGTTACTAGAGGGGGCATGAGGGAGACTTGTTCTGTTTCTTGATCTGGGTGTTGGTTACGCAGGTCATGTTCACTCTGAAAACCAAGCTGTGTGTTGATGATTTGTGCACTTTTCTAAATGGTGTTTCACTTCAGTAAACAGCATAAAACAAACGATACTCTGGCCCCAGGACCTGGCTGATGCCCACTCAGTGTGCATGGCTCTTGAGTGTTAGCACTCCGGTGTGGACAGGTTGTCCTCAGCTACAGCGTGGCGGTCACTCTGAGGGTCCCCGCTTTACCACCTTCCTGGTTTTAGTTGCTTCTCTTATTTCGGATCTCCTGTGTTCCTGGATTCGCTCTCCCCATTATTTCCTCCTCTCTTCATTGTTTCTGAAGAAGGGTTCACTGGGAGTAACTTTTTTAAAACTTATCATTTGCTAACACCTCATACTTGAATGACAACTTTCCAAAGTATATAATTTTAATGTGGAAGTTCTTTCCTTTGGAAGTTTGATGACATTAGTGCATTAACCTTTTACAGTCCAGCGTTCCTATTGCACGTGTCTGATTCTTGATCGTGTGTGACCTCTAGTCCCTCCTTCCTCATTAGTGTTTTTGTTTTGTTCAGCTAAATACTCAAGAGTGGGATTGCTGAATTGTATGATAGTTGTAATTTTAATTTTTTGAGGAATTTCTATACTGTTTTCCATAGGGGCTGCACCGATTTACATTCTTACCAACAGTACATGAGGATTCACTCTTCTCCCCATCCTCACCAGCACTTATTATTTGCTGTTTTTTTTTTTTTAATAATAGCCATAGTGACAGGTTTGAGGTGATCTCATTATGGTTTTGATTTCCATCTCTGATGATTAGTGATTTGAGTGTTTTTCTTCATGTCCCTGTTGGCCATCAGTATACCTTCTTTGGGAAAATGTCTATTCAGGTTTCAATCAGGCTTTTTTTTTAAATAATGTTTTGATGTTGAGCTGTATGAGTTTTTGGTATATTTTGGATATTAACCCTTTACTGGATATGTCATTTGCAAATATCTTCTCCCATTCCCTAGGCAGCTTTTTTGTTTTAGTGATATTGAAAGAAAGTGAAAAAAAAAAAAAAAAAAGAAAGTGAAGTTACTCAGTCGTGTCCAACTCTTTGCGACCCCATGGACTGTAGCCTACCAGGCTTCTCCGTCCATGGGATTTTCCAGGCAAGAGTGCTGGAGTGGGTTGCCATTTCCTTCTCCAAGAGATCTTCCTGGCCCAGGGATTGAACTGGGTCTCTTGTATTGTAGGCAGACGCTTTACTGTCTGAGCCACCAAGGAAGTCCAGTGATATTGATGCTTTTCTTTGTTGTGTAAAAAAGCTTTTTAATTTAGCATAGTCCCATTTGTTTACTTTTACATTTGTTTCTCCTGCTTGATGAGACATATCCAAAGAAATAAGATTAAGACCAATGTCAAAGAGCTTACTGCCTGTGTTTTCTTGTAGAAATTTTATGGCTTCAGGTCTTACATTTAAGTCTTTAATCCATTTTGAATTTATTTCTGTGTATAGTGTGAGAAAGTAGTTTAATTCTTTTGCATGTAACTGTCCAGTTTTTCCAACACCGTTTATTGAAGAAGCTGTCTTTTCTCCACTGTGTATCTTTGCCTGCTTTGTCATAGATTAATTTCCTGTATTTGTGTGGGCTCATTTCTGGGCTGTCTTCTGTTGCATTGACCTTTGTGTCTGTTTTTTGCGCTAGTACCATACTGTTTTGATTACTGTGGCTTTGTAGTATAGTCTGAAGTCAGGGAGCATGAGTCATCCAGTTCTTCTCTTTCTCAAATTGTTGTGGTTATTCAGGGTAGTTTGTGTTTACATATAAATTTTAGAATTGCCAGCCCAGGATTGATGCTCGGGACTGGTGCAGCGAGATTTCCCGGGGGGGAGGGAAGAGGGAGGGGGAATCCGGAGGGGAAGCATATGTAAACCCATGGTGATATCATGACAATGTATGGCAAAAACAATAATAAAAAAAAAAAAATTTTAGAATTATTTTCTCTAGGTCTATAGAAAATGCCAATGGTATTTTGATAGGGAATGCATTGAATCTGTAGATTGCCTTAGGTAATGTGGTCATTTTAGCAATATTAACTTTTCCAGGAAGTCTATAAACACAGTATATATTTCCATCTGTTTTTGGTGTCTTGAGTTTATTCCATCATCATGTTACAGTTTTGTGAGTACATGTCTTTTACCTCCTTAGAGTGATTCCTTGGTATTCTTTTAGATGTGGTTTTAAGTAGCATTGTACTCTTAATTTCTGTTTCTGATGATTGTTAGTGTATAGAAATGCCAGAGATTTTTTTTTTTTTTTTGTATCCTGCAACTTTACAGATTCATTGATGAGTTGTGGTAATTTTTCAGTGGTGTCTTTAGGATCTTCTGTGTGTAGTATCATGTCATCTGCAAGGAGTGACAGTTTTACTTTCTTTCCAATTTGGAATCCTTTTTTAAAATTTATTTATTTATTTATGGCTGTGCTGAGTCTTTGTTGCTGTGTGTGGACTTTTCTCCAGTTGCAGTGCACAGGTTTCTCATTGTGGTGACTTCCTGAGTTATGGAGCACAGGCTCTAGGAGTGGGGCTTTCAGTGATTGCAGCATGCAGGCTCAGTAGTTGCAGCTCCCAAACTCTAGAGCACAGGTTCAGTAGTTGTGGTGCATGGGCTTAGTTGCTCCTCAACATGTGGAATCTTCTCTGACCAGGGATCGAACCTATGTCCCCTGCATTGGTTCAGTTCAGTTGCTCAGTCGTGTCTTACTCTTTGTGACCCCATGGACTGCAGCATGCCAGACTTCTGTTCATCACTAACTCCCAGAACTTGCTCAAACTCATGTCCATTGAGTTGGTGATGCCATCCAACCATCTCATCCTCTCCTCCTGCCTTCAGTCTTTCCCAGCATCAGGGTCTTTTCCAGTGAATCAGTTCTTCACATCAGGTGGCCAAAGTATTGGAGTTTCAGCTTCAGCATCAGTCCTTCGAATGAGTATTCAGGACTGATTTCCTTTAGGATTGGCTGGTTGGATCTCCTTGCAGTCCAAGGGACTCTTAAGAGTCTTCTTCAACACCACAGTTCAAAAGCATCAATTCTTCTGTGCTCAGCTTTCTTTATAGTCCAACTCTCACATCCATACACAATTACTGGAAAAACCATAGCTTTGACCAGACTGACCTTTGCAGGAAAGTAACGTCTCTGCTTTTTAATATGCTGTCTATGTTGGTCATAGCTTTTCTTCCAAGAAGAAGTGTCTTTTAATTTCAGGGCCACAGTCAACATCTGCAGTGGTTTGGGCGCCCCCCAAAATAAAGTCTCTCGTTGTTTCCCCATCTATTTGCCATGAAGTGGATGGAACTGGATGCTATGATCTTAGTTTTCTGAATGTTGAGTTTTAAGCCACCTTTTTACTCTGCTCTTTCACTTTCGTCAAGAGGCTCTTTAGTTCTTCTTCACTTTCAGCCATAAGGGTGGTGTCATCTGCATATCTGAGGTTATTGATATTTCTCCCAGCAGTCTTGATTCTAGCTTGTGCTTCATCCAGCCCTGCATGATGTACTCCGCATATAAGTTAAATAAGCAGGGTGACAATACAGCCTTAACGTACTTCTTTTCTGATTTGGAATCAGTCTGTTGTTCCATGTCTAGTTCTAACTGCATTGGAGGTGGATTTTTATCTACTGTACTACCAAAGAAGTCCTGGAATCCTTTTACTTCTTGTCTGATTGCTGTGGTTAGACTTCCAGTACTATACTGAATAAAAGTGGTGAGAGTGGGCATCCTTGTCTTGGTCCTAATTTTAGAGGAAATGCTTTCAGCTTTTCACCATCGAGTATGATGTTTATGTGGCCTTTATTATATTGATGTTTGTTCCCTATATACCCACTTTGTTGATAAGGTTTTTTTTTTTTAATTATAAATGGATGTTGAGTTTTGGCAAAAGCTTTTTCAGTATCTATTGAGATGGTCATGTCATTTTTTTTTTTCCAGTTTGTTGATGTATACCACATTGATTAGTTTGTGTATATTGAACCATCCCTGCACCACTGGGATAAATCCTATTTGATCATGGTGTGTGATCCTTTTAATGCTGGAGTCCTCAGACCCTGGGCTGCAGACCAGTGGTCCACAGCCTAATAGGAACTGGACCACACAACAGGCGGTAGTGGCAGGTGAGCCAAGCACAGCTTCATCTGCCACTCCCCTTCACTCGCATTACCACCTGCACCATCCCACTTTCCCTCCCGCAATCCATGGAAAAATTGTCTTCCATGGAACCAGTCCCTGGTGCCAAAAAGATTGTAGACTGCTGTTTTAATGTATTTTTGAATTAGATTGCTAATTTGTTGAGGATTTTTGTTCATCAATAATATTGGTCTGTAATTTCCATTTTTTGTGTGATATCTTTGTCAGGTTTTGGCGTCAGGGTGATGCTAAGCTTGTAGAATGAGTTCAAAAGTGTTTCTTGCCAATGAAGGGGTTTTTTTTGTTTGTTTTTTGAATAGGTTGAGAAAGATAGTTGTTAATGTTTGGTAGAAATCAGCTATGAAGCTCTCTGGTCCTGGACTTATGTTTGCTGAGAATTTTTTGATTACTGAGTCAGTTTCTTTACTGATGATTGGTCTATTCACATTTTCTACTTCTTCCTGATTCAGTCTTTGCAGATTGTACATTTCTAGGAATTTGTCCATGTATTCTAAGTTGTCTATTTTATTGGTGTATAATTGTAGTAATCTCTTATGATCCTTTGTATTTCTGTGGTGTTAGTTGTAACTTCTTTTTCATTTGTGATTTTATTGATTTAGGCTTTTTTTTTTCCTTGATGAGTCTGGCTAAAACTAACAATTTGTTTATCTTTTCAAAAAAAGTAGGTCTTAATTTTGTTGATCTTTTTTCTGTTTGTTTTCAGTCTCTTTCATTTATTTCTGCTTTCATCTTTATGATAACCGTTCCTTCTACTAACTTGTCTTTTGTTTGTTCTTTCTCTACTTCCTTTAAGTGTAAAGTTGCTTTCAGGCTATTGAAACTTGAGTTCCAGTTTTCTTCTCTTTAATGTTCTATTCTCTTTTCTCTTCACCTTCTCCTTCTGAGAATAATTTAGTTACGATTTAACGCAAACTCTTCTCTTTTCAGTAAACTGTGCGTATTACTCTCTTGTCAATAGTGCATTAAGTTCCCTAGGTCAGAGGCCCTCTGACCCTTTAATGAGGCCCTTTAATGAGTAAACTTCTTGTTTCCACTTGAAGTAGAGCGTTGGTGGTATAGTGGTGAGCATAGCTGCCTTCCACTTGAAGTAGAGGCTGTCTCAAAGGCAATGTACAAATTCAACTGCTTCTGGAAGAGCTTTTTACATCTTTCATCTTTAGACAGTTCTCCTCTCTAACCCAAGTTCCAGCGATACCTGATACTGCCAGTCCTGGACGATTTGTTGAATTTGTATTGAATATTGGGTGGTTTCTTTGCTTTCTCCTTTTTACCCTTTGCTTTTACCTTTTTATGAGGATTCATCTCTTTTCAGCCTCCTAACTCAGTTACCATTCATCCATCTGCTTTCCAGCTTCCGAATTTTTGTTGCTATTGTTTAATTTTACTCTCTTTATCCTTACGAAATTGTCTTTGTAAGTAAGGTGAAAAGACAGCCTTCAGAATTGGGGAAAATAATAGTAAATGAAACAACTGATAAAGAATTAATCTCTAAAATATGCTAGCAGCTCAACACCAGAAAGATGAACAAGCCAATCAAAAAATGTGCCAAAAAATTAAACAGACATTTCTCCAAAGAAGACATAACAGATGGTGAACAAACACGTGAAAAGATGCTCAACATCACTCATTATCAGAGAAATGAAAATCAAAACCACAATGAGGTACCATCTCACACCGGTCAGAATGGCTGCCATCAAAAAGTCTACTGTGAATGCTGGAGAGGATGTGGAGAAAGGGAACCCTCTTACACTGTTGGTGGGAATGCAAACTAGTACAGCCACTATGGAGAACAGGGTGGAGATTCTTTAAAAAACTGGAAACAGAACTGCCGTACGACCCAGCAATCCCACTGCTGGGCATACACACTGAGGAAACCAGAATTGAAAGAGACACGTGTACCCCAGTGTTCATTGCAGCACTGTTTACAATAGCCAGGACATGGAAGCAACTTAGATGTCCATCGGCAGACGAATGGGTAAGAAAACTGTGGTACATATACACGGTGGAATATTACTCAGCTATTGAAAAAGAACACATTTGAGTCAATGAGGTGGATGGAACTGGAGCCTATTATACAGAGCAAAGTAAGTCAGAAAGTAAAACACCAATATGCATATATGTGGAATTTAGAAAGATTGTAATGACACCATGTGCACGATAGCAAAAGAGACACAGATGTAAAGAACAATGTTTTGGACTCTGTGGGAGAAGGCAAGGGTGGGATGATTTGAGAGAATAGCATTGAAACAGGTATATTACCGTATGTGAAACAGTTCGATGCATGAAACAGGGCACTCAAAGCCAGTGCAGTGGGATGACCCAGAGGGAGGGGATGAGGAGGGGGGTGGGGGGGGGGTTTGGGAAGGGGGGCGGGGACACACATGTACACATGTGGCTGATTCAATGTATGGCAAAAACCATCATAATATTGTAATTAACTTCCAATTAAATAATTGAAAAATTCCAATACTAAATTTGATTTTCAGAAAAGAACAAAATTAGGTCTTACCTTATCTGTTCTAGACCTTACTGTCACAGAATTATGGCTCAGTCTCAAATACCATTGTCCAGTGCACTGTGTGAGACCTTGAAATAAGGCTGTGGAATTCACTGTGTAACTGAATATTTTTTATTATTATTATTTGTTTTGGCCATGCTGTGCAGCTTGCAAGATCTTTGTTCACCAACCAGGGATCAAACCTGCACCCTCTGCAGTGGAAGTGTGGATCCCTAAGCACCAGACCACCAAGGATTTGTCTTTGATTTTAACAAATCACATTTAAATTATCACATACAGCTAGTGGCTGGTATGTACTGGACAGTTCAGGTCCAGAGCTGATGATCTTGGAGTTGGAATGTAAGTTCTAGTCGGTATATCTACTACATGGAAATTTTCTCCTTCTCCTTGACTTATTTATTTATTCATTTATATCAGTATGGACACACAGATTTCTGTACTTGTCAGTGGGCATTATTTTTCTTTATTATTGATTTTGATGCTCAAATTGTCCCAGATTTGAACTATGGAAATCTCATTCAGGTGTCTTCTGTGTCCTTTGACATGTCTCCATTGTTCTTCCTGGATCATTCACTCTAGAACTAGACATTATAGCCTCCTTATGAGCTTGCCCTGCTGTAATTCCTCTGGAGTCATCCATTTCTCCAAGGAGTTCTAGTTCCTCCATCCATCCAGTGAAGAATGCTGTTTGGAAACCAGATCTGGTTGCCTGATAGGCTTGTTGCTGCTGGACCAGCACTGCTTCTATGCTCTGTAAGCTGACAAGGGATTTTTACAGATTTTACAGAGCCTAGTGGCTGTTCTATTGGACAGTACAGATAAACAGATATCTCTATCATTGCAAAAAAGAAAAAGATGGGGGTACTAGAATTTTAAGAGTTCAGAGACCCCTACTTCCCTGGGCCTAACTCAGCTCAGCTGGTACTTGGCGTCTGGGATGTAGCTGGTTGGTGATGAGAATGCCAGAGCGATTGATGCTAGAACCCCTCTGCTGGTGGAGGGATCCTCTCTCTCCCTCTCTAACGTCCCCTTGGCAGATGTAAACCAGGAGCCAGCTGCCAAGGGAATGTGAATAATTGACACTGCAGACCCTCGACCATTGTTTTTCAGCCTTAGCACCATTCCATCTTGGGCCAGGTGATTGTCTCATGCTTCATAGGATGTTTAGTAACATCCCTGGCCTTTACCTACTTGATTCCAGTACCCATCCCACCCCCAAATGTTTCCATACATGGCCAGATATCCCCCTGGGGAGGCAAAATGACCCCCATCGAGGTCAGCATTGTAGGAAACAATATAGAAGGGGAGGCATGGAGCTGAGAAACAGTAGTACTGACCAGCACCATCACACAGCTCTGGAATGTGAAGGAGGGGAAGAGAAGTTAACACTCGCGTGCTTGTTACAATCCTGCAATACAGAGATTAGTAGGTGCTTTTTTTTCCCTCTGGTTGATGAGGAAAGCAAAGACTAGTTAAGTAGTTTCAGGCAGGATTCACATCCTTGCTGATAAAGTTACTTATTTACATCCTCTTGAAGTTTGCACTTGAGTTTTTAGCTTGTAAGGCTATGCCTTATTGCCATCCTTTTTAAGTGAGGGGACTGTTCTTTTCAGTGTTGCATTTTCAAGTCATTATGGATATATTGTCAACCTGGGTACATCTTCTGGATGTTGCCCTACCAGAGTCATGCTCACAACCATGGCTAAAAATGTTCACAACTGGAGGAAAGAAGAAACAAGAATATTTGTGAGGGAGTTTTCTAGCGGTCCAGTGATAATACCCTCTCACTGCTGAGGGCCTGCGTTCTATCCCTGGTCAGGGAACTAAAATGCCATGAGCAGCATGATGCAGCCAAAAAAAATTTATAGTCAGTGTTTGGTTTTTTAGTTTTGGATACTTTGAGCACTGTTTAACTTGGTTTCCTATAGATTCGCTTCAAACCTTACATGCACTGCTTATTTTTCTCATTTGCTTTTATGCTTAGTCCTTTACTTTCTTCTGTTCTATACTGTTGAGTATCACTCTCCATAACAGAAAGACATGTCCTTTCTCAAAGGAAATCTCCCAAAGATCAGCCTAGCAGTTTATAATATCTTTCCTGTCTCGTCATTGCCTCAGATCTAGTGTCCGAAGTTAGGCTAGTGTGTGTTCTAAGCCAGGCATAAACTGCTTCTCTTCCATTGCTGTAGCAGTCTCTGTACGTTGTATTACTCCTAGTCCTCTCCAGAGTTTCATATCTGTTATAGGTCTCTTGGGTTCAAAATCAGTGAAGGAACTAGAGCAGACATAAACATAACCTAACAGTTGAAGGCAGGATTTTTGAAGACCTATTAGGTTTGAAATTGATCCACCAAGAAAAGAGGAGGCAGTGACTTGATTCTTGTCTTAAGCTACGCATGGGTTTCTGAGAATGGATTTAGAATAACTGCTCTGTATGGCAGAAACGTGGAACAAAGGGACCTGAAGTTGTTCTCCAGTGTTTTGAGGAGAAGGTGCTCAGGGCTCACTTGATATGAGCATCGTGTCAGGGTGCTGCTAACTGTGGGGCTCTGTCGTACCCCCTCACCAGAACAGGTCATCCTGTGCTGCTCTCATCTGTTGGTGTGTTTGTACAGTTCTCTGCCGCTCACTCTTCATACTGTATTTTAATTGCCTGCTTACTTGTCTTGCCTTTAAACTTTAGGCACTAGATGGGTACTGCAGGTGCTCAGAGACTTGTGTTCATTGAGATAATCTTGCTCTGGTAATTTAATGCGAAATTGTCTCCTAATATCCATGCAGGACAAATCCTTTACACTCTAGTAGAGCTGTCACATGCAGACTGGGAATTTATCACAGATAAGTTGCAGACATTTCTAGTTCAAATAACCATTAAGTCGTATCTTTTCTGCTCCCTCCCCAATTCATCTAGTGATTTTCTTCCATTTACCCTAAAACAGTTGCAGAAAATCAGTTTTAAAGGGTTTAAACTGTTTTATCCAAGGCGGGGGACACAAATTCCATTAAGCATGTTTCATCCTTTAGTTGCGACATTCTTCTCTCTAACAAATGTGTGGTCTCTCTCTCCAGGAAAGGCAGAAAGTCCCCTCCTGCTCCTTGTACTGTGTTGGCCCTGCGTGTGACGGGAAGGCTTTCTGAACGGCAGCTTGGCCTCGTTACCACTGCCCTCTAGTTGGCTTTGCGTGTTGTTCGTGTGGGGTCCAGCATGCCCATATAATGCGCTGTGCTTGAGAGAAGGCATTCTGTGAATGCTTAGCTTGAAATTCAGTGACAAGTTTATACTTCAGCAAAATTTAACACATATGGGATACAGAATCCATCTCTGGGGCCAAAAAGACATTAGTTGTATTCTGTAATTGCACTGGGTCAACTGTTCTACCTATTTATACCTCAGTATAAAACCAGCCATCCTGACACCTTCCATGCTCCCGTACAAGTTGAGATGGGATGGCGGAGTTTTGTTTGTATTAGGTTTTGGTGGTTTTTTTCTTAAACAACATATAGAAAGCGCTGATGTGGGCAGCTTCCACTTTGTACCCTTTCTTGATTCCATTCTGATTCTTTCCTTTTTCTCTCTACCTCCCAGAGGTCATTGTTTCTTGGGAGCTGGTGTGTATCCTTTCCATCCACATTTCAGCATGCTTTCTACATATAGGTATGTGTCCATACACTGTAGCTATAGAGCATTGTGTTGTGTAGTTCAAAACTTACATAGTGCTTCCATGTGGTATGTATCCTTTTACGACCTGTTTTTGTAGGGACTTACATGTGATACTAGCAATTTGTTGGAGCACAGTGTTCTAGAATTTCGTTTTGCGATTATGTCATGTGTGATAGGCTGTTGATTCCCTTGTCTGAAGATGTGTGTATGTGTATTTCCTTATATATTTGACAAAAAAAATAAAAATAAATTATATATTTGAGAATCATATCGATATTATGCTGTGATTTGAAAGAGTGAGGCCTGACATGTTTCTTGCTTACTGAAATTTTCATAACAAAGGCGATAGTAATGTTTTCAAATATTTACCAGTATATGACATGGATTTTCAAAAAGTTAAGAGAATAGCACTCTAGAATAAGAACTTATAAGTTATGACTTCAGATAGAGCTGTGTTTGATTGATAATCAACCTCTGGAAATAAATAAGCAAATATCTCTTAACACCTGCCTTGAAAGTAATTCTTCAAGCTCAGAGTTTAGAGAAGTTATATAAGTGGTCAAATTAAGCTCTCAGAAAATAAAGAATTAAGAGGACCAATAAATGTGATATTAAGTGTGTATCTCTGTGCCATAGTAAATAAAAAGTTCTGAAGACATCTACTTCTGAAACAGACACACAGATAACAGATTTACTGCTATCAGGGGCTCTGTTTGTCACTTCGTGACTGTCTGCCTTCGGAGCAGGTCACTTAGTGCTTGTGGACCTCAGTTTATTCACGTGTAAAAGAACAAGAGTTCAATGACAAGCCCTTCGCAGGGGCCTGGGACATCGAGTTCAGTTAAACACTGAGTGGTTAGTGAAAGATCAAAGCTGTGTGGAGATGATCTGAAGGAGAGTCTCCAGTGGCATTTTATACCTGTTTTAAGGGTTTAATTTTTCAGACCGGCCCCAATCGGTTTGAAACCTAATATATTTTTTACAGGTGGTGCTAGTGGTAAAGAATCCACCTGCTAATAAAGAAGATGTAAGAGACTCAGGTTTGATCTCTGGGTCGAAAAGATCTCCTGGAGGAGGGCATGGCAACCCACTCCGTATTCTTGCCTGGAGAATCCCATGGACAGGGGAGCCTGGTGGGCTATAGTCAATAGGGTCACAAAGAGTTGGATACGACTGAAGCGATGTGCAAAATGCTTCTATGATCACTAGATATTTTCATAAAAATCACCACCCTCTCCAAGGGCATTTGTCTTTTGGGAGGGCTGGAGCTCTCTGCCTTGCCATGTAGGCCTTCCTGGAGGGTCTTTGATGGGGAGGGAGGAAGGAAGGGGGTTTGGAATAGGGAACACATGTAAACCAATGGCTGATTCATGTCAATGTATGGCCAAAACCACTACAATGTTGTAATTAGCCTCCAATTAAAATAAATAAATTTAAAAAAACAGGGCAGTGATGCTGATTAGTGTGCATTGTTTCAAGCTACTTAAATGGAAATGCACACATATTTCAAACTACTGGAGGTTTTATTTTCAGCTTTTACATGTGAAATTGTCAACGCAAAATTGTGGCTGACAAAAAATGTGTTTCTCAAGAACAACCACGTCGTTTATATGGCTGGCAGCCAAGCCTTCTGGGCTGATGCTGCTGAGTAGGGGCTCATGCCTAGAAGTATTTGGCACAGCATTTTTACTGACTTAATTTTCTTTTCTCCTACGGGAAACAAGTACCTGTTGTTCAGTCCCTTCTTTCTCCCCCCTACTTTCATCATTAAGTCATTCTTATATCAAAAAGTCTATTATGGACACACATTAATCCCTGTTTCCTTTCTCTCTTTTCAGCTCTTATCTAATTACTCTGGGAGAACCTCCCTTTTTCTTTTCATCCACTTCATTCATTCAGCAGATACCCACTGAATTCCTACTTTGTCCCAGGCATTCCTTACACACCTCTTCTTCCTTCATTTTATGTGTGAGTCAGAAAATAGCTCTAATCATGGCTAAGTATAATAGTAGATTGAAGCTTCTCTATTTCCAGATAAGAGGTTCTGAAAGACTATTCCTTGCTAAGCTTGCTCATGAGCAAGTTCATTGTTACTAAGATGGGTTTCTGTTCCCAGGCCAGTATTGCATTTCTATGAAATAAGAGCATGGAACGAGTCTTTAAAACAAAGCAAAACATCCAGTTGTCCCAAAATGGAGCAAATTCTGCTACACTCACAACTTTTAGAAATGAATTAAACTTCCCTCTTTGACAGAATGCATAAGGAAGGAATGCCTTAAATACAATGTCCAGCCCCTGCCTTTCTGTCCAGTTTGTTGGGCAGATATGAACTAGCTTTGAATCATCCATAACCATGAAAGTTTTATCATATTTTCCAGCTACCTGATGACTTTGATGTGAAAATTGATGCAGTAATGAAGAAAATTCTCTGGGCTACAATAAGTAATGATGGAAATTGCTACCAATACCATTGGAGTATTAGCTCTGTGTGGCAGAGGCCTTCACTCACTGCTCTGTCTTATACATGATAGGATAGATGGATGCTCTTTGTTGGGACATGTCACCACACTCATGGAATTCCACTTGAAAACAGTAAAGTAAAAGAAAGCTAAATCCCAGTGCAGAAAAGGTTTTTTTAAATGCCCAGCCAGGTAAATGTATCACAGGTTCAGGCAAGTCTGCTAAGTGTGAGGAACACACTGCACAATCTATTTATCAAACCATTCCATGTTTTCCCCTTTTCTAAAGTTCCCCTCCAGCACCCAGGCCTCTTTCTTTTGAATCGTACCCTCCCCAGCTGTGTACTGTTTTTCTCATTTTTCTTTCTCTGCCCTTGGAATCCCTTTAACTATAGGACTTTTCTTGAATGGTATATTGGTATGGGTCTTTCTACCCAGTTTTCTCTCCTTTTGAGTTTCCCTTTGTCAAATGGCACAGGTTTTTGGGGGGGGTTTTTTTTCTTTTTCCTAATAAACATGTATAGAGTTATGTGTATATTTAATTGGCAGAGGAAGATTCTGTTCCTAAGTCTAAAAATAAGTAGGGGTTTTTTTCTTCAAAAAGAAATGAACTCCTAGAATTACTTTACATTTGCAATGCATGATTGAGTGTATTTTCCCATGTACTTCTTTAATAGAAGGGGAAAAGCTTTCTTCTCCTGAACTAGGCTCCCAGCTTGGGAAGCATTATAAAATTTGTCTTAGGTTCCAGTGGTTTTGTTTCTAGTAATATCCCTTGATCATTGCCTTTAATTCTGGCTGCTACTGCTTTTCACTGAGTTACCATAGTTCGTTTCTTTATTTGCTTCTGTGTTCACCTGAGAACCTCTTTAAAAGATTGCATGATTTTTCAACCATCTAAATGCAAAGAACCTCTTTGGGAATATAACATATCACACACACACACATTTGTTTTTTTAAAGTCACACTTACTTAAACATCTATAGGCCCTGAAGAGATAATGACTGGAGTAAAAGGAGGACCTTCACTCCAGGTTGCATGGCATCTGGCAGTCAGGATAGCTTGTCAGTAGCAAATGTTGAATAATCCCAGGGCTTCAGATTAGGGGTAGAGTCTCTTCCTGTTGTGTTCTTTTCACTGTTTATCTTGACAGGTAGCTTTCCCTGTATCGACCTTCTCTTCACACTACCTCTCTATTAAGGAAAAGCTATATCAACCTCTGGGTTGTTCTTTTAAAAGATAAATAAATGTATGTGTAATGTACATGTAATATATATATAAAAGTAAATAAGCCTTTATTTTAGAAAATTAAAAGAGAGAAGACTTTATGTATTATCTCAGTGGCCTTTTAAACATCTGTTCCCACTAGAGGGCATTCTTTCCTTTAATTTTAGTTCAAAGGTTTCATATATTTATTTTATAGAACTGCTAAATATAAAAGTGTTGAGGATATGAATGTGTTAGATATACCTTTTATAGATAGGGGTCATCAAATATACACCATTCTTTTTATGTAAGGTTCACATATGGCAGTGTCGAAATTGAGGTTAAGATATATATATATATAAATGTATGTATTTATAGGTTCAGTTCAGTTCAGTCCCTCAGTCGTGTCCACCTCTTTGCAACCCCATGAACCGCAGCATGCCAGGCCTCCCTTTCCATCACCAACTCCCAGAGTCCACCCAAACTCATGTCCATCTAGTTGGTGATGCCATCCAGCCATCTCATCTTCTGTCATCCCTTTCTCCTCCTGCCCTCAATCTTTCTCAGCATCAGGGTCTTTTCCAGTGAGTCAGCTCTTCACATCAGGTGGCCACAGTATTGGAGTTTCAGCTTCAACATCAGTCTTTCCAATGAACACCCAGGACTGATCTCCTTTAGGATGGACTGGATGGATCTCCTTGCAGTCCAAGGGACTCTCAAGAGTCTTCTCCAACACCACAGTTCAAAAGCGTCAATTCTTCTGTGCTCAGCTTTCTTCACAGTCCAACTTTCACATCCATACATGACAACCAGAGAAACCATAGCCTTGACTAGACGGACCTTTGTTGACAAAGTAATGTCTCTGCGTTTTAATATACTGTCTAGGTTGGTCATAACTTTCCTTCCAACGAATAAGCGTCTTTTAATTTCATGGCTGCAATCACGATCTGCAGTGATTTTGGAGTCCAGAAAAATAAAGTCAGCCACTGTTTCCCCATCTATTTGCCGTGAAGTGATGGGACTCGATGCCATGATCTTAGTTTTCCTAATGTTGAGCTTTAAGCCAATTTTTTCACTATCCTCTTTCACTTTCAGCAAGAGGCTCTTTAGTTCTTCTTCACTTTCTGCCATAAGGGCAGTGTCATCTGCCTAGCTGAGGTTATTGATATTTCTCTCGGTAATTTTGATTCCAGCTTGTGCTTCCTCCAGCCCAGTGTTTCTCATGATGTCCTTTGCATATAAGTTAAATAAGCAGAGTGACAATATACAGCCTTGACGTACTCCTTTTCCTATTTTGAACGAGTCTGTTGTTCCATGTCCAGTTCGAACTGTTGCTTCCTGACCTGCATATAGGTTTCTCAAGAGGCAGGTCAGGGGGTCTGGTATTCCCATCTCCTTCAGAATTTTCCACAGTTTATTGTGATTCACACAGTCAGAGGTTATCAAATATACACCAGTTCCAGTTTCACACATGGCAGTGCTGAAATTGAGGTTAAGTGTATTTCCCAGCATTTTTTTTTTTTTTTTTTTTTTGGCTGTGCAATGCAGCATGTGGGATCTTAGTTCCCCAACTAGTGATCAAACTTGTGTACTCTGCATTGGGAACATGGAGTCTTAACCACTGGACCAATAGGGACGTCCCCTATATTTCCCAGCATTTTTGTTTGTCTTGTTAGGTGAACTTGATCAGATGGGAATCACAAATATCCTACCATAAGTTTAAGGTGTGGCTTGTGCAGGTGTAGATGGGGGGTGGGGCAGTGTTTGTACACAATGGAATATTACTCAGCCATGAAAAAGAATGAAGTAATGTCATTTGCAGCAACATGGGTAGACTTAGAGATTATCATACTAAGTGGAGTATGTCAGAGAAAGACACTATGATATCATTTATATGTGAAATCTAAAATATGACACAGATGAACTTACCTATGAAACAGAAACAGACTCATAGATACAGAGAACAGATTTGTAGTTGCTATTGGGGAGGGGGTTGGGGAAAGGAAGGATTGGGAGTTTGCAATTAGCAGATGTAAACCATTATATATAGGATGAATAAAACAACAAGGTCCTCCTGTACGTCACAGGGAACTATATTCAATATCCTGTGATTAAACCATAATGGAAAAGACTAGGAAAGACTATGCACATGTATAACTGAATCACTTTTCTGTATAGCAAAAATTAATACAACATTGTAAATCAACTACACTTATAGTAAAAATTTTTTTAAAAAATGTAGCTTGTGCTTGTTTCCATTTTACAAAGTAATAATTGTCCAAATTTGTTTATGATGGTATGGCTAAAGCCAAATTATTTCAAGGATGACTTACATATTTTATTATTTGGTTAACTCAGTTTTTGCAGGGTGTATATTGTATAGAGTCCCTGAAGAAGGAAATGGCAACCCACTGCGGTATTCTTGCCTGGAGAATGGCAGTACCACCGTCCAGAGTTGCCTTAAGCTTTTTAACATTAAAAAACTGTTAGCCCTTCAAGGAACTGAGGTTCAGGCTTCCCTGGTGGCTCAGTGATAAAGAATCCACCTCCCAGTGCAGGAGACACCCTTCGGTCCTTGATCCAGGAGGATCCCACATACTGTGGAGCAGCTAAGCCCGCATGCCCCAGCTATTGTGCTTGTGCTTGCTCTAGAGCCTGGGAGCCACAACTGTTGAGCCATTTGCTGCAACTTCGAAGCCTGTGCACCTGGAAGCTGTACTCTGCAGCAAGAGAAGCCCCTGCAGTGAGGACCCCATGAAGACTCAGTACAACCCCCCGAAACACAAAAACCACCTTTAAAGAAATGGAATTCTTTTTAAAAAATTACTATTTTTGAGTCATTTTGAAAATGTATATTTTCTGGGAATTCCCGGGCAATCTAGGGTTAGAATTTGGTGGTTTCATTGCCATGGGCCTGAGTTCTGTCACTGGTTGGAAAACTAACATCCTGCAAGCCTTCAGCCCCACCCCACCCCCAGCCCCAAAGTATATTTTTTAACTTCTTAAACACTGAAAGACATTTAACAACTTTTGTGATTCAAGATCACTATTTTAAACAAATATACATTTCAGTCAGACCATTAAACATTATGTTTAGATAAATTCTCAGCAGGGTTTCTCACAATACAAGTAAAAGTAACTATAATTATCCATGGTGGCAAGTATACTATATGGGATGTGTTTTGGTGATGAGTGTACTATGAATAAGAAGTCAGGGAAGTAAAAATATTTTCTCACATATAGTTTTCCATATATCCTGCTACTCCTTCTCATTGTAATCGCTCTGCCAATTTAACACTTCTAATTTGTCATCATAAGCTTTACACAGTATCTGATTTGAGAGAAGATTCCATACCACCTCTCTCGATAGTAGCTCAGATCAGTTCAGTCGCTTAGTCGTGTCTGACTCTTTGCAGCCCCATGGACTGTAGCACGCCAGGCTGATAGTAGCTCAGAGTCTCTAAAAAGCATGAAAGGAAGCATGCATAGGCTTGCTACAGTTTCTCAGTAGCAATCCTATCTCCCTCTGCCCCCACTTGAAATGTCTAAATCTCATTTAGCTTAGAAAAGGACCCCAGATTTCTCACTCAGAACAGAATCTCTTTTAAGTATATCTGTCAGAATTCATTTTATAACACAGACTAACAAAATTTGCTCCCTTCCTGTCTACCCAAGGTGCTTTCCTAACAGGGAAGACAAGCCAGCTAGCTCTTCAGTGCAGTTCCTTGGTTAATAACTGTGTTCTACCTGGTACCAAGAGACTCAGGAAATCTGAAACAGAACATACATGTAGCATATGTAGAATGATCAGTTTCTTGATAGGAAGAATGAAATTGCTTCAGGTGATAGTGATAAGAAATATTTACAACGCTGAAAACCAAAATTCCTATAGAAAAAGTATCATGTTATAATAGAAACAAGAGTTCAAATGTTGTCAAATAAAATATCACCTTAAGAGCCAAGGCTGTAGGACCACTAGACGATAGCACTGAGGTCTCCTGGATTTAAAAAATGTTAGGTTTCATTTGCTCTATGCAGTATGCATGCATACTAACCCTCTTTGGTCACGTCCAACTCTTTGGTACCCCATGGACCATAGCCTCCCAGGGTCCTCTGTCCATGGGATTCCCAGGCAAGAATACTAGAGTGGGTTGCCATGCCTTCTTGCAGAGGATCTTCCCAACCCAGGAGTCGAAGCCATGTCTCATGTCTCCTGCACAGGCAGGAGGGTTCTTTACCATTAGCGCCACCTGGGAAGCCCTTGTGTCAGATGGGACACTCCAAAAAGTTAGTGTGCAAATCTGAGCTTACCTTTCTGGCACCCTAAAGAGGTGTAGCTTAGTTCACGCTACGTTTTATTTGGCAAAGTTGTTATATCCTGTTAAATTAAACTTTCATTGGTGAAGTTAAATAGGTACTTACCCCTTTTCAGTATCTTCAGTGTTGTGCATTGTCACGCTTGGAAGCTGCTTTGAATAGGCAAACTTCGAAGTAGTCCATCTTTTTGCTAAGCATCCTTTGAGTGAACTTTCTTTGCCCACACTGTTTATCCTTTTTTACTTCTTTTTCTCCATGCCATGTATCTTCTAACTTGTTTTATAACTTAGCTTGATTTTATGCCTGTCTTCACCCACTGTTTTAGGCTGTCATTCATTATTCTTTTTTTTTTCTTTTTTTTAATATTTATATATTTTGGCTGCACTGGGTCTCCTTTACAGCTCACAGAATCTTCCTTATGGCAAGGAGGCATCTTAGTTGGGACATGCCAGATCTAGTTCCCTGACCAGGAACGAACCAGATCCCCCCCTCTTTGGGAGGTTGGAGTCTTACCCACTGGACCACCAGGGAAGTCCCCATTATCTTTTTAATTCATTCCATAATGGACTGTCTCATGGGCCTTTGGGTTGTTAACAGCCTTTTTATTCAATTTTAAAAACCACTGTGAAAATTCTTTTACATTCTTCTGATGCTCTTGGGCAAAAGATGCCCTAGAGAGTTGATTTGAATTGAATTGCAAAGGCATAGTAATTGTACACGTTTAACTTGACTAGAATGTGAACAAAATTTGCAAAATGGTTTTGCTGATTCATGTCCCCACCAGTAGCATAGAGCATAGTAGTCTGTTGCTCCCTGTCTTCACTAGGACTTGATATTAAGAGGCTTCTAGGATTCTGCACAGTCAGACGATGTAACATAATGGCTCACGGTGTTTTTATTTGCATTTCTTTGATGACTAATGAGATTGAGCATCGTTTTGTGTATCTCTTGGTCAATTTTGTTTGCTGTTCTTTATAGTGCCCATTGAAGTCTTTGCCCATTTTCCTATTGGATGTTAGTCATTTTCTTCCTGATATATTTCAGTTCCTTAATGTATTCTGTATGCCTAACTCTTGTCTGTCATGTATGTTGTATTTATCACCAGATTCTGGGCCTTGTCTTTTCCATCACTCTAGGATATTAAAAGTGAAAGAAAAGTCATAGTTTTAATGTGGTTGAATATATCTCTTTATTGGGCCATGTATGTATGTTAAGAAAATGGTTTCCTACTCTGAGTTTATAAAAATATTCCCCTATATTGTCTTCAGAGATTTTTCTCACTTCCCTTTCACACTTGTCTTTAAACCATCTGTAATTGATTCCTTTGTGTGAAATCTGTGGATGGAATTGATTCCTGTGTGTGGAATCTGTGGGTGAGATCCAACTCTTTAGTCCCCGTATATGGCAGGAAGATCACCTGTCTTAGTATCATTTACTGTCTACTCCCTCTTTTCCCACTGATCTCTAGTGACCTTACTGTCGTGACACGGATTTCAACATGTGTGCATCTGTTTGTGTGTGTGTTAGGTACTCAGTCATATCCAACTCTGCGACCCCTTGGACTGTAGTAGCCCATCAGGCTCCTCTGTCTGTGGGATTTTCCAGCAAGAATACTGGTTCAGTTCAGTTCAGTCACTCAGTCGTGTCTTAATTCTTTGTGACCCCATGGACTGCAGCGCACCAGGCATCCGTGTCCATCACCAACTCCCGGAGCTTGCTCAAACTCATGTCCATTGAGTCGGTGATGCCATCCAACCATATCCTCCTCTGTCATCCCCTTCTCCTCCTGCCTTCAATCTTTCCCAGCATCATGCTCTCTTCCAGTGAATCAGCTTTCGCATCAGGTGGCCAAAGTATTGGAGTTTCGGCTTCAGCATCAGTCTTTCCAGTGAATATTCAGGACTCATTTCCTTTAGGATTGACTGGTTCATAGAAAGCATCACTACGAACAAAGCTAGTGGAGGTGATAGAATTCCAGTTGAACCATTTTAAATCCTAAAATACAGTGCTGTGAAAGTGCTGCACTCAATATACCAGCAAATTTGGAAAACTCAGCAGTGACCAAAGGACTGGAAAAGGTCAGTGGAATTCATTCCAATGTCAGAGAATGTTCAAACTACCGGATTGCACTCATCTTGCATGCTAGCAAAGTAATGCCCAAAATTCACCAAGCCAAGCTTCAACAATACGTGAACTGTGAACTTGCAGATGTTCAAGCTGGATTTAGAAAAGGCAGAGGAATCAGAGATCAAATTGCCAACATCCATGGATCATTGAAAACGCAAGAGAGTTCCAGAAAAGCATCTACTTCTGCTTTACTGACTATGCCAAAGCCTTTGACTGTGTGGATCACAGCAAACTGTGGAAAATTCTGAGAGAGATGGGAGTACCAGACCACCTGACCTGCCTCCTGAGAAATCTGTATGCAAGTCAAGAAGCAACAGTTAGAACTGTACATGGAACAACAGAACGGTACCAAATTGCGAAGGGAGTACATCAAGGCTGTATATTTTCACCCTGCTTATTTAACTTATATGCAGAGTACATCATGCGAAATGCTGGGCTGGAAGAAGCACAAGCTGGAATCAAGACTGCCGGGAGAAATATCAATAACCTCAGATATGCAGATGACACCACCCTTATGGCAGAAGAACTAAAGAGCCTTTTGATGAAGGTGAAAGAGGAGAGTGGAAAAGTTAGCTTAAAACTCAACATTCAGGAAACTAAGATCATGGATCCAGTCCCATCCTTTCATGGCAAATAGATGGGGAAACAATGGAAACAGTGACAGACTTTATTTTCTTGGCCTCCAAAATCACTACAGATGGTGACTGCAGCCATGAAATTAAAAGACACTTGCTCCTTGGAAGAAAAACTGACCAACCTATTAAAAAGCAGAGAGATTACTTTGTCAACAAAGGTCCATCTAGTCAAGGCTATGGTTTCTCCAGTAGTCATGTATGGATGTGAGAGTTGGACCATAAAGAAAGCTGAGTGCCAAAGAATTGATGGTTTTGAACTGTAGTATTGGAGAAGACTCTTGAGAGTCTCTTGGGCTGTAGGAAATCCAACCAATCAATCCTAAAGAATACTGGAATGGGTTGCCATTCCCTTCTCCTGGGGATCTTCCCTACCCAGGGATCAGTTCTGGGTCTTGTGCATTGTAGGCAGATTCTTTACCATCTGAGCACCAGGTTAGGGGCTTTCTGTTCTGTTTCTTTGGTCAATTTATCTGTCTCTAAGCCAGTATCCTACTATCTAAATTACTGTAGCTTTATAATAGTTCTTGCTATTTTAAGCAAATCCCTCCATCTTGTTACCCTTCAGGAATGTCTTGGCTATTTTTGACCTTTTGCAAATTGTGTAAAGATTTGAGTCAGCTTATTATGTTCCACAAAAATTTCTTTTGTGATTGTTGTGTTTTTGTTGTTGTTGTTAGAATTGTATTAAATCCGCCAATCAATTTGGGGAGAATTAGTATTTTCTTATGTTGAACCTTCTAGTCAGTGAACCTGGTGTTTTTATTTTTTTAAAGCTATTCAATGTCTTTGAATGCATTTCCACTAATTTATTTCAGAAAGAGCTCCATATCTTATTCATAAGCACTTTTCAGGAATACTGCTGCAAATGACATAATTTTTTTATTGTGATAAAATATGCACAACACAAAATCTGTCATTTTAACCCTTGAGCATACAGTTCAATGAGTGGAATTAGTACATTCACATTGTTGTACAACTATCACCACTATCCATCTCCAGAATTTTTTCATTATTCCAAACTGAAATCCATTAAACAGTACTCCCCCTCTCCCCTTGCACCCAGCCTCTGCTAGCCATTGTGCTGCTCTGGGTTTGGGAGGGGCTTCTTTTCGTTCTTTATGAATTTGGCTAATCTGGGTACCGCATATGGGAGGAGGACATGGCAACCCACTCCGGTACTCTTGCTTGGAGAAATCCATAAACAGAGAAGCCTGGCGTGCTACAGTCCATGGGGTCGCAAAGAGTCGGACAGGACTGAAGCGACTTAGCACACAGCACATGAGTACCTCATGTAAGTAGACTCAAATGGCATTTTTTAAATTCTTGACCATTTGGAAGTCTGAATTTGGATTTTTCACTTATGTGAAATCTGGACTGGTTTGTACTGATAGTTATAACTTTTCAGGGTGGTGGTGTTTTGTGCAGAGGGGATTTCAGGGGGCTAGTTTTGTAATCCCCTAAGGATTGCTAGCTCACACATATAGTGAGGGTGTATTAGGGTTTCACCTTTATGAGAAACTGCCTGTTCAGACCCCACCGTGGCAGACCTGGCAGGTCTTCGCTACCTGTGCTTTGTCCTGCAGTGCTGTGAACATGTAAGCTCAGACTTTCCCAAGTAGTTGCCCACCTCCCTGAGTGAGGCCAGTTACTCACTCCTCTTTCACTTGACTGTTGCCCTCTTGCTAGTTCATCAAAACATTTTAAAAGTTTTCTTACATTTTGTTAAACATTTTAAGTTACTTCCGTGAGAAGAGTAAATTGAGGGAACAGAAATTCCTATATGATTTTACGTTGTTGTTTTCAGTCATTTTGGAAAAGAAATCTGGGGTTATATGTGCATCTTTTTATTTATAAAAATGAAATGAAGAGTGGCTGCTAATTAATGATATTTCTTTTTTTATAGGTGTCAGCTGTGATGCATGTTTAAAAGGAAATTTTCGAGGTCGCAGATACAAGTGTTTAATTTGCTACGATTACGATCTTTGTGCATCTTGTTATGAAAGTGGTGCAACAACAACAAGGCATACAACAGACCACCCAATGCAGTGCATATTAACAAGGGTAGATTTTGGTATGTATTTAAAATTTTAGTGAATTATCATTTAGAACTTTGTGGACGTGTATGAAGAAGTAAAGGCAAAACGTTCTAAAACATTACGTAATGAGGCTCCAAATTCATTAAAAATAAAGCAAATTTTTCTTTTTATTCTAAGTAATTTTTTCTCTTATAGTTTGGTTATGAAAGCCATTCAGATATAAATACAGCTGGCAAACTGTGAAATGAAAGAGTGCCTTGGTAAAGAAGGAGTGAAATTTAAATTGACTATTCTTGCTAATAGTACAGAAATCTTCATGCTGTAGTTATCTGGAAGCAGATTATTTGTACAGTTGATTAGAAGGCACTGACAGTGCATAAGAAAACCTTTAAATGTTTCATGCTATAATTTCTTACCTAGTCAACACTTGTTATTATCTCTCTGACTATAGACATCTTAGTGGATGTGAAGTGGTAATGTCTCATGTGGTTATGATTTGCATTTCTCTGAAGGCCAGTGATGCTGCTGACCATCTTTTCTACTGCTGGCTGATTAGCCACCCGCATATCTGCTTTGGAGAAATGTCTGTTCAAATCCTTTGCCCATTTTTTAATTGGGTAATACGTCTTTTACTGTTGAGTTTTCATAGTTCTTTGTGTATTCTGTATACAAGTTCCTTACAGGTGATTGATTTGCAGAAATTTTCTCCCATTCTGTGGGTTGTCTTTTCACTTTCTTGATGATATGTTTTGAAGCACATAAGTTTTGCTTTTGATAATGTCTATCTGTTTTGATAATGTTTATCTGGTTTTTTCCTTTGTTGTTCTTCTAATGTCATATATAGGAAACCATCACGTAATCCAAGATTGTGAAGGTGTAAAAATATGTTTTCCTCCAAGGTTTTATAATTTTAGTATCGACATTTAGATCTTTGATCCATTTTTATTTAATTTCTGTGCGTGAAATGAGTTAGAGGCCCAACTTCATTCTCTCCCATGTGAATATCCAGTTGTTCCAGTGTCATTTATTGAGAAGATCCTCTCCCCAGTGAATTGTCTGAGCATTTCTGTTGCAGATCAGCTGGCTAGAGAGAAGGGGATAATAGAGTGTTGTTAGTCAAAGAGTACGAAGTTTTGTTACGCAAGATGAGTAAGTTCTAGAGATCTAATGTATAGCATGGTGATCGTCATTCACTTCAGTTCAGTTGCTCAGTCATGTCCGACTCTTCATGACCCCATGGACTGGAGCACGCCAGGCTTCCATGTCCATCACCAACTCCCGGAGCTTACTCAAACTCATGTCCATTGAGTCAGTGATACCATCCAGCCATTTCATCCTCTGTCGTCACCTTCTCCTCTCCTTTAATCTTTCCCAGCATCAGGGTCTTTTCCAATGAGTCACTTCTTTGTATCAGGTGGCCAAAGTATTGGAGTTTCAGCTTCAGCATCATATCCTTCCAATGAATATTCAGGACTGATTTCCTTTAGGATTGACTGGTTTGATCTCCTTTCAGTCCAAGAGAGTCTCAAGAGTTTCCTCCAATACCACAGTTCAGAAGCATCAGTTCTTCAGTGCTCAGCTTTCTTTATACTCCAAATCTCACATCCATTCATGACTACTGGAAAAATCATAGCTTTGACTAGATGGACCTTTGTTGGCAAAGTAATCTCTCTGTTTTTTAATATGCTGTCTAGGTTGGTCATAGCTTTTCTTCCAAGGAGTGAGTGTCTTTTAATTTCATGGCTGCAGTCACTATCTGCAGTGATTTTGAAACCCAAAAAATAAAGTCTGTTACTGTTTTCACTGTTTCCCCATCTATTTGCCATGAAGGGATGGGACCGGATGCCATGATCTTAGTTTTCTGAATGTTGAGTTTTAAGCCAACTTTTCCACTCTCCTCTTTCACCTTCATCAAAAGGCTCTTTAGTTCTTCTTCGCTTTCTGCCATAAGGGTGGTGTCATCTGCATATCTGAGGTTATTGATATTTCTCCCGGCAGTCTTGATTCCAGCTTGTGCTTCATCCAGCCTGGCATTTCGCGTGATATACTCTGCATATAAGTTAAATAAGCAAGGTGACAATATACACCCTTGATGTACTCCTTTCCCGATTTGGAACCGTTCGGTTGTTCTAACTGTTGCTTCTTGACCTGCATACAGATTTCTCAGGAGGCAGGTCAGGTGGTCTGGTATTCTCATCTCTTTCAAAATTTTCCAGTTTGCTGTGATCCACACAACAAAAGCTTTGGCATAGTCAGTAAAGCAGAAGTAGATGCTTTTCTGGAACTCTCTTGCTTTTTCAGTGACCCAACATTCAGCAGATGTTGGCAATTTGATCTCTGATTCCTCTGCCTTTTCTAAATCCAGCTTGAACATCTGCAAGTTCACAGTTCACGTATTGTTGAAGCCTGGCTTGGCAAATTTTAAGCATTACTTTGCTGGCATGTGAAATGACTGCAGTTGTGCAGTAGTTTGAACATTCTTTGGCATTGTCTTTCTTTGGGATTGGAATGAAAACTGACCTTTCCCAGTCCTGTGGCCACTGCTGAGTTTTCCAAATTTGCTGGCCTATTGAGTTCAGAACTTTCACAGCATCATCTTTTAGGATTTAAAACGGCTCAATTGGAATTATATCACCTCCACCAGCTCTGTTTGTAGCGATGCTTCCTAAGGCCCACATGACTTCATATTCCAGGATATCTGGCTCTAGGTGAGTGATCATACCATCATGGTTATACAGGTCATGAAGATCTTTTTTGTATAGTTCTTCTGTGTATTCTCACCATATCTTCTTAGTATCTTTTGTTTCTGTTAGATCCATACCATTTCTATCCTTAATTTTGCCTGGTGGCTCAGATGGTAAAACATCTGCCCACAATGCCGGAGACCTGGATTTAATCCCTGGGTCGGGAAGGTCTCCGGGAGAAGGAAATAGGAACCCACTCCAGTATTCTTGCCTATAAAATCCCATGGACAGAGGAGCCTGGTGGGCTACAGTCCATGGGGTCACAGAGAGTTGGACATGACTGAGCAGCTTTACTTACACTTGCATGAAATGTTCTCTTGGAATCTCTAATTTTCTTGAAGAGATCTCTAGTCTTTCCCATTCTATTATTTTCCTCTGTTTCTTTGCACTGATCACTGAGGAAGGCTTTCTTATCTCTCCTTGCTTTTCTTTGGAACTCTGCATTCAAATGGTTATATCTTTTCCTTTTCTCTTTTCCCTTTAGCTTCTCTTATTTTCTCAGCTATTTAAGGCCTCCTCAGACAACTATTTTGCCTTTCTGCGTTTTTTTTTTTCTTGGGGATGGTCTTGATTACTGCCTCTTGTACAGTGTCGTGGACTTCTGTCCATAATTCTTCAGGCACTGTGTCTGTCAGATCTAATGCCTTGAATCTATTTGTCGCTTCCACTGTATATGATCGTAAGGGATTTAATTTAGGTCAAACCTGAATGATCTAGTGGTTTTCCCTACTTTCTTCAATTTAAGTCTAAATTTGACAATAAGGAGTTCGTGATCTGAGCCACAGTCAGCTTCCAGTCTTGTCTTTGCTGACTGTGTAGAGCTTCTCCATCTTTGGCTGCAAAGAATATAATCAGTTTGATTTCGGGATTGACCACCTGGTGATGTCCATGTATAGAGTCTTCTCTTATGTTGCTGGAAGAGGGATTATAGTTGTATGGTGTTGTATGATGATCATAGTTAACAATATTGTGTGCTGGAAATTTTTGAAGAGGATAGATCTCAAGTCTTCTCAACACATATACATACACACACAATGGTAACTGTATAGAGGTGCTGGACATGTTAATTAGCTTGGTTGTGGTGATCTTTTCACAGTATACACATATATCAAAACATCGTTATATACCATAAATATATGCAATTTTTATCTGTCAAAGTATATCAGTAAAATTGTTAGAAAAGAAAATCAATTGACCATAAATGTCACTTTTAATTTCTGGACTCTCAGTCTGTTCCATTTATTTGTATGTCTACATGCCAATACTATAGTTTCTCAGTTACATAGTAAGCTTTGAAATCATAAAGTATGAGTCTTCCAACTTTGTTCATTTTCAAGCTTACTGGGTATTGTCAATCCCTTGAATTTTGTGTGAATTTTAGAATCGGCTTGTCAAATTTATGCAAAGAAACCAACTGGGATTTTGATAGAAATTGTTTTGTATCTGTAGATCAGTTTGGAAACCAATGATAGTAAGTCTGCTACCCTGTTAATGCAGGATGTCTTTCTGTTTATTTAGGTCATCTTTCGTTTCTTTCAATAAAAGTTTATAGTTATCAAAGAATAAGTTTTACACTTTGTATTTCTAAATGTTGTATTCTTTTTGCAATTGTAAATGAAATTTAAAAAAATTTTTATTTTGGATTGCCCACTCCAAGTTACAGAGAAACAATTATTTCTGTCATAGATCTTTTATTAAAAAAAAAAAAATAACAAGTTTGGTAACATGTCTACATTCTGTATATATGGGTGGTGCCCAGGAAGACAGTAACTCCCTGAAATGGCCCAAGCCTTCATCTTAAATACCATCTCTAGCTAAAGACAAAAGAAGATTTGGGGGAGCTGGGTGGGGTGGAGGCCAGTTATGGGAGATAAACAAGGGTAACTTTGTTTTGCAGAGTTAAATTGTTATGTGAATCCAAGTCTTTGCCTCTCCTTTGATAGAGGTTTCTAGCGGTTTAGCACTGATCCTCTTCTCTTCCTGGTGCAGATCAGGTTTATCTCATAATGTAAATATCTCTTGCAAAGATAACGTCTCAGTTTTCGGAGCTTCTCCTGTGTCTGCTGTTCTGTTTTTATTTTTATTGAAGTATAGTTGATTTACAATGTTGTGTTAATTTCATATGTGCATCAATGTGAATCAGTTATGCATATACATATGTCCACTCCTTTAGATTCTTTTCCTGTATAGGTCATTGCAGAGTATTGGGTAGAGTTCCCTGTGCTATACAGTAGGTCCTTCAGTTCAGTTCACTGGCTCAGTCGTCTCCAACTCTTTGCGACCCCATGAACCGCAGCATGCCAGGCTTCCTTGTCCATCACCAACTCCCGGAGTCTACCTAAACCCATGTCCATAGAGTCGGTGATGCCATCCAACCATCTCATCCTCTGTCGTCCCCTTCTCCTCCCGCCTTCAATCTTTCCCAGCATCAGGGTCTTTTCCAGTGAATCCGCTCTTCGCATCAGGTGGCCAAACTATTGGAGTTTCAGCTTCAACATCCGTCCTTCCAATGAACACCCAGGACTGATCTCCTTTAGGATGGACTGGTTGGATCTCCTTGCAGTCCAAGGGACTCTCAAGAGTCTTTTCCAACACCACAGTTCAAAAGCATCAATTCTTCTGTGCTCAGCTTTCTTTATAGTCCAACTCTCACATCCATACATAACCACTGGAAAAACCATAGCCTTGAATAGACTGACCTTTGTTGGCAAAGTAATGTCTCTGCTTTTTAATATGCTGTCTAGGTTGG